>CM055841.1:15678914-15872938 GCA_029490765.1 Euthynnus affinis | reverse complement strand
AGAGAGATGGCTCTTTCAAATGGAAAACAAGGAAAACCTGACTTGACTGTGATTTGTGCTCTCAGCGACAGGCACAGTGTTACAAGCAGCCGTTTGATATAAACCTAATCAGTTTCACCTCTTTATTGAGGATCAAGACAGTTAACGCCTCTGCAAATAAGTGAACGTCTCCTTGCCTTCCTCCATCTGGTTTTTCCTTCTCTCCCACCCTCCTCGGTTCTGCCTGCTGTCATTTCTCGTTGTCATTTCTCCTTCTCTCTCGTCTCTTCTCACTTTCACTACACTTCTGTCTTTCTTTCTCTCTCTCTCTCTCTCTCTCTCTCTCTCTCTCTCTCTCTCCCCTTCTCTCTCAAAATCTCTCCCGTGTTTCCTCATCCGCCCTCTCCCCCTCGTTTCAATCAGGAGTGCACTTGAGTTTCTGTGTAAATATCACAATCACTGATGAGGAAAAAAGTGCTGCCATCTCCGCAAGGGGATTAGAGAAGCCATTTTGTGTATCACTTATTAATGTGTCTATCTGGTCTTTGCGCTGTCTTCCCATGAGCTGTATGGATTGTTTCCTGTCACATGGGCAAACCTATAAATCTATTTGCAACATGCACAGTTTTACAGCCACAATTCAGTTTCAAGAATTTCAGTGTGCAGCAGAAAAAAAAGTCATGTAGTGATAAATGTCTGCACACAATTAATTTCTTTCCTGTAATGATTTTTTTCAAAGGGTTATGTTTTGATAGTGGGTTAATGGTGAAAATGGATTATTTTTTTTATCCACAGCTGTAATTTTTCCTTGCATAAAAAGCTAAATAACATCACCACAGAAACGATGTTGATAAACATGTGAAAATCAGATTGATCCAGCCGTTGAAAGTCTGGGATAGCATCTTTCAGCTAGTCTTTCTCTGTTGCTTGTTCCTTTTGTTAGCGAGCCACATGGCTCTTTGCAGGGCTTAGTCTAATCAGTGCTAAATATTCAGTGGTAGCCCATAGCCTAATCAGCCAGAGCATAATCATTGTCAACCAATTGCATTCCTCTTGACCTCCCAGATGGAGGTAAACTGCACAGCCTCTCCACAGCGCCGCCTCAATTACTGCAGCAGTAATAGTGATAAAGAAGACCACAGGCTCAAATGAAAATGGCTGATTGATGTGGACACACATGGCTCATAATTGGATTATAAGGAAGGACGTTAATGGTGTTAGGGTGCCGTGGCGGAGCGGGGATTCTAAACACTGACCAGGTATTTAGTGACTTACACTTCCCGCATCTTTATCTAATGCAGTTGTGCATCTCAACAGAATCCTCAGGGGCACTGAAAGCACAACCCCGTTGTTCCACCCCTGCTGCAGTGTCAGCGGGTGTGTGTGTGTGTGTGTGTGTGTGTGTGTCTGTGTCTGTGTCTGTGTCTGTTTGTGTGTGTGTGTGTGTGAGAGAGTTAAAAAAAAAAAAAAAATGCTCATGTGAGCTGCCAGTGACTGGCTCTCTTTTGCTAGTGACAGCTGTGGGGTCAGAACAAAAAGCTGTCTATAAGCAGCAGCCCTAACACACACACACACACACACACACACACACACACACACACACACACACACACACACACACACACACACACACACACACACACTGAATGAGTCAGTGGTAGACTTTAAGGAGATGGGACCTGTCTGTCATCGCTACATTGCCAATCAGGGCAGCAAATAAATCTTATTTTAAGTATTAATTCACTGTCAATTATGTTTTATAATTTAGCGTCTAGTCTTCCCTTCACAACGTATCACAGTTAAAAAAAAATGTTTATTTTATCAGATTGACGATAAAAGAAAAGAAACGTGTTAAATTTAAATTCATACGAAATGGAGAAAAGCGGCAAATGTTCATGTTTGAGACGCCTTAACTGAAATGTTCAGTATCTTTTTATTTGATTAGTGAATCATCATCCTCAACACATTGTTTCAGCAGCTGCCTAGTCAGCGAGAGGCAGAAGGAGGAGTCTCAGTCATGTTGCTGGGGGGCAGATCTGAACTCCCCTTGTTGTCAGACCGCTCTTCATTTATTTCTGTTCATCCTAATGGAGAGCGTTAAGAGAGGGATGTAATTAATTGACCCTGGCAGCTCAAAAGAGCCGTGGTGGAGTCAGAGAGCAGGTGCTGACTGGGCTGCCCACCATCTCTTACACTAGTCCTCATCTCTGTCTGCATATATATCTCTGCCAAGGATCCAACTAGAGCTGCGATGATTAGTGGATTTAATCGATTAGTTGTCATCTATAAATTAATCGCCAATTATTTTGATAATTATTTGATTATTTATTTGATAATCATTTGGAGTCATTCTTTAAGAAATAAATGTCAAATTCTCTGATTTCATCTTCTCAAATATGAATATTTTCTGGTTTCTGTAGTTTTCTATGACAGTAAACTGCTTATCTTGTCACTTTGGACTTTGGGAAACAGTGATTTTCATCATTTTGACCAAACAACTAATTGATTAATCTAGAAAATATTTAACAGATTCATCGATAATGAAAATAATCATTAATTGCAGCCCTAGATTCAACACTCCCCATCGGCCAATCAGACAGTTCTTGGTAGGCACAATGCTGCCGGGTGCCTGAGCCTGCGTGAGCAGCATAATACCAGCTAATGCCTGAAGGAGCGCTCTCCCCTCAGCTGCTGCTTAGCCAAGCTCGGCCAGTGCACAGCAGAGCTGAGTGCCTCCTTTTCTACTCTCACTCTGCTCTCCTTGGCAGTTTATTAAAGGGAATACTAGCTTTTTCCTCGTGCCCGGGCGTTTGATTTCGACAGCAGCAGAAGCTGTCACGGCAGATAAAAGGCAGCAGGCCCCAGAATTACGGTGCACACAGCATCTGTATTTACTGCGTCATTCTCTCTGCCTCTGACAAGGGAGGAGGAGAGGAGGAGAAAATGGAGGACAGGCTGCTGCATTCATGTGTCTTTACATTGACATGTCTCATCAGTGAGAGAGGTGGACAGACAGTCTACAGTGAAGCCATCAATCAGCCCTTTTCAATACGCTTGTCCAGCACACTGTAATACTCACACATAAAGACTGACAAAGGACGGCATTATTGCTGCTGTTGACATATTTTTATAAAGCCCTTTTTCAGTTGGCCGTGTCAGACGGAGTAAAGTAGTTGGGTGGTATGTGGGCCAAAAATGTCAAGAAAGCAGTTTTATTATATTTTTATGAGATGAAATGAATTGGTTTAAGTGTTGCTTTGACTTCTGTTTTTCAAATTAGCAAGTGACAAATGCGTACATATACAGGTAATTTATACACAATACATGCATTAATAATACAATTATCACCTGCTTTGTTTTTGCTATGGGTGTAATTGATTCCTCAGATGTTTGTCTCTTTTAATCCGATAATTGGTTAGAATCATTTTCTCTCTTTTCTAAAAAAACAAAAACAAATAACTGTTCACTCCTAAGCCTCGCTGTGAAAATAACTTAAGAGAGAGATCCATTTTCTTGGCAGTGTCCCCTCACTGAGGCTGTGGGTCATGCTAATTTTTCATCGGCATCATTTCATTGAGCTTTAATTAACACAAGGATTCGGTGTCCTCCAGTGTCATCCACTCAGACAGCTAATACAACCTCATTAGCCTAACTCCCAGTAACTTTAAAGCAAAATTATATTACACTGTTTACTGTTTTGGAATGTGTTAGAATTAGGGCTGCACAATATATCGTCAGCTTTGACGTCTCCATGTGTGCATGTGCAATCGTCACATTGCAGGATGTGAGATGTCAAGTGAGGCAAATTAACTCAAACACGTCAGGCTACAACTTTTTTGCTGCTTGATACACAAGGAAAACTCACAAGGCTCTCATTTTCCATGACTAATCTGCTTGAGAGTACAGCTGATATTACATAATTTGGTCTGATTTAAGGGTTCTTGGTTACACAGAGTTTGATCAGTTCCCAGTGTGCTCTGGTGAAGGGATGCACTTCATCAATGTATCAAACAACCAAAGTAGACTGCACTAGTCGCCTATCACAACCTGAAAATGAGCGCTGCCTGCTGTGGTTGTTAAAGTGATCAAGTGCATCCCTTCACCAGAGCACAACTGATCACTGAGTGTGTGTATTCCCATTATCAGCAGCCCCCGGTCCCAGTGCTGGTTAAAAGTTAAACAGCTACTGTCAGGGGGATGGCCTGTGCCCTAATGGAAGAAACCTTGCAGTATCCAGATCTATCTGCACTTACATCTCGCCAGCATATAGATGAATCTGTTTGTTGTTTGAGTTTGTGAGTTTTAACATCCTCAGCTGCGCTGGGAGACCTGTTTATCTTCCGCCACGCAGATTAAGCAAACATTTGAACATCGTTAGAAATGGTAGATTAAATGTAAATAACACAACTGCGACACACAAGCCCATTTGTAAAGTTTATTAAGAAACGTGTTGTTTATCCAAAATCCCTCTCCACCTGTTCTCTCTCCACTTGTCCATATCAGCGTCAAGAGTCGCATACGTGAAACCGAAGGTGGAGGAGTCCAAGCTGATGTCTGGAGGGGTGGCAGAGGGCTGAACCAGGTGTGGTGGAAGTAGGAGGCTAGGTTTTGTTTTGTTAGGAGATGATAGACTTTTTAAGTACCCAAATGATGAAAAATGATGGTTGTTTGTTGTATATCTGTACATGTATGTGTCTGGTGAAATATCCTCTATTTCTCATATCACAATCTTTATATCACAGAATTGCAATGTCAGTTTTTCCCAGTATTGTTCAGCCCTAATTAGAGTTTATTATATTGATGTATTCATCCACATAAATTTAGGTATTCAGATCATAGCTGATTTCATCTGCTTAGTATAAGAAGTGGAACAAGCCCCTTTTTTATTTTTAAAACAGTACAATCCTGATGCTAGTTTGCTTAACCTGCTTCAGCAGCGTTTGAAGCAACCAGCTGTCTGTCTTCTTCGTGCGTCTCGATGCTGTAGCCCATGGTGACAGCAAGACTAATGTATTCACGGCGCCGCCACAGTGAGAGGCATTACTTTACCTTTGCTTAATTGAGGGGAAACTCCCCTGACACCTGCTTAGCACAGCACCAGCCTAGCCGAGCGTCCAAACTCAACCCTAGGAGCCGAGGCCACTGAACCCTGACTGAGAAATAACACAACCCAAGACCACCCAGGGACTGCCGAGGGGAGAAATGATTTAATAATGTTGATGAGATATTACACCAAACCCCTTCCTCCACTGTCTCCCTCTTTCTCTCTCTGTCTCGTTACTTCTTACCTGAGTTGGGAGACGGCTCTGACTTGCTGCCTGAAGGTGTATTTAGATGGAGCTGCTAAATATTTCAGACCCTAAAGACAGAGTCTCTGAGTAAAAAGAAGAAGCAGCAAAAAAAAAGAAAGAAAGGGAGCAAGAGAGGCAAAAAAAAAGAAATCAGTGCAGAGGGTTTTGACATGGATTGTGGAGGGAGGTTAGGGAGAGTAGTCAAGGGCAGTCTGGGCAGGCTTGTAATTGGCTGACACCAAAAAAGTAGTGGTGGAGTTTGTGTGTGTGTGTGTGTGTGTGTGTGTCTGAATTCTGTAAGGCCAAATATATCGCTCCAGCCAGATTGCATTGCTTTCAGGGTGTTGATATGCTGCCATCACATTGCACTAAAGTGAGCGTTGATCTCAAGTATAACAGACATAGTATATTATTTTGTTTGGGCATCAATACCAAACTCACCCACCCCACCGCCACCGCCATCTCTGCAGCGATACAGACAAGGTCCCATCTGACACTCAGCATGACCACTCGACTGAGCTCCTGCCTCGTTTTTAATTGTCCCATGCCCTAGGGGCTAGCTGGGAGCTAGCTGGGCGGAACTGAACATTTTCTCCAAGGGGAGATGAGGAGAGGTGGGTGACAAAACGCTCGCAGTGTCAGGTGCAGGTGCGGAGAAAAGAGATTTTGAGAGGGGGGTGGTGGGGGCGGCTGACAAGCTAACCGTGGGGAGCCAAGTAGTGGGAAGCCATTCACTCCGATGGGGAGAGGAGAGAGCTTTATGTAAGTGGAGAACACACAGGAGGCGTCCATCTCGCTGCTCCAGCTCCACTACACTCACTGATACATATTACCTAGCCGTTATCAGCTGGTCTATTACACAGACACCACTGCTAGAAATTTATGTAGAGAGCACAGTTTGGCCTTATAACTGCAATAAATTTTTTGCACTGCAGTCTGTGCCTGCAGTCTTGTTTTTGTTTTTGTTTTTTTTCAGACAAGTTTTTGTCATTGCAAGACTCACAGTCTTCCTAGTGTGTTGCTTCCCTTTTAGTCCAGTTAATTCATGTCCACTTTCCTAAAGATAACATCTGCTGGTCAAAACATCATCCTCACACATTTAGAAGTCTGATCCCCTCTGGGTCTTTAGCGTTCTGTCTGTTGCAGCTTGATTGATTGAGTGATTGTGTTATCGACAACATTTACACAGACTGCAACAAATCTCACAATTTACCTTTTTCTGCATAAGCATTTTTAGAGCTGATCAATAGAAAATGAATCTTCAGCTATTTTGATAATGTATTCATCGTTCTGTGTCCTTTTTTTTTTTTTTTTTTTTTAAAGAAAAATAATGCTAAATTTGTTGATTCTAGCTTCTAAAATGTGTATTTTCTGTTTTCTTTAGTCTTCTTTGATAGTAATGTGAATATTGTTGGGTTGTGGTGTTGGTGTTACTGACATTTTATAGACCCAATAATTAATCAAGAAGATAATTAAATCAGCAGATTAATCGATAATGAAAAGAATTGTTCGTTGCAGCTGTAGTATTTTTATTAGCCGTTTACGTGGGTTACTCGTTGAACAGATTCCCATTTATATTCTCCACCACGGAGCCTAATTCATATCCGTAAACGCCTCCACATTATGTGGCAACATTGGTTTCCTTCCAGTATTCAGCCTCATATACTATCATATCTCTGTTGCTACTGTGTTATACCCTTTGTACAGATTCTGCAATCAAACTGCTTTGTACTGTTCATCTTGCAGCTACATGAAGGCTGAGTCAGATGGTGGAGCTTGTTTTATCAAGCTGTTTGATACAGTAGCTACAAAAAAAACTGTTGTTGCACTGCTTGTGATTCATCATTCCATTAAGATGCACACAGATCTGAATTCTGTTCAATAAGGCAATCAGGATACATGTCTTAATGTGATTAGATTATCACTATATACGGGGTACGATAATTGGAAAATTCTGTTTGCCAATGGCAAAAATGTATTATTATTTAATAGTATTGTCTCATTTGAACAAATTATCAAAAAAATTGCAGTCCTCGTAATCATGGAGCAGCCAAACTATGTCAGCTGGAAGTGTCTTTTTTTTTTTTTTTTTTTTTGTGCAGTGAAACATCGGAACAATAGCAGAGCTGTTCAAGCTGCTGGAATGAGATGTACAGACGAGAGGAAGCAGCGGCGTGTTTTTAGGGTTTTTGCTTTTCCTGTGTTGCTGGCACAGAGACGTCACCCAGCCAGTCATGCTGGGGTCAGAGGCTCTGAAAATAGCCCTAAGGGGATTGGGGGCTGCACTGATAGCATACCTGCTGTTACCCTGAGATGTTATCTAACTGCAAGCCAGCCCAAGCTTCCCTCCTAGCCGCGGTGCTCTGCTTTGGGATTGTTCTGCAATACCTCACACAAAGATGGAGTGGGGCCATTATACCTCTGGCTCTGTAACACTCCCTGTAGACACACACTAATATACCAATGCATGCTTACTTACACTTGCACAAACACGCATGTACATACCTGCAGCCATGCACATCGTCACCGGATCTAAGTCTGTATATTGTTTGTCTTTGCAAGAACAGATCATCAGACACACACACACCCACATACGACCACACACATACACACACACACACACACACACACACACATCAAACCAGATTGCGCTGTCACCGCAAAAAGCTTCGTAGTGGGAGAGGAACAGGCAGGCCAGGTTTTTCACATAGGGGTCAGAGTTGACGGCAAATTACAGCTGGTGGCTGACCAAGGCCGGTGATGGATCTCAATGCACTCTGTGTTTACCCACACACCTGCACCCCCCCCCGCACCCCCCACTCCCCACCGCCACCCGCGGATGGGAGAGATGGCAGCACAGCCGAGAGCGCACAGCCATTTTGTAACACCTCAAGGAACTCTCTCCCTCTCTCTTTCTCCCTCCTCCTCCTCCTCCTCTCCCTGTATGAGGAATAGATGAGGTGGTGCCATTAAGTGAATTTGCTGTTATTTCCCCAGGCTCTTAGCTGAAGGTGTCAAACCTCAGCCAGCGAGGCAGCCAAGGATGACTGCCGACTCAGGCAGAGACACACACACACACACACCGCACTCTTCTGCCACGCACATGATCAGCTTTCATGCTTCTGTGTAATTTATCAAATTGCTTGGGCATGTGATGAATGGGCCCAGATCTCAAAAGGCAAAAAAAAAAAAGCATTAGGGTTGCATTAGGTCGCTGTTATGCCCATGTAACAGCTTACAATTTAATTACAGTAAATGGTAAACATCGTATTCACATTTTCTGAAACAAGTATTCAGTAGGCCTAATTGCTTTGTAGTTTCACAGACTACACTTGAGCGATTATACAAGCGGAATCGGCTTGTTGAACAAAAAAATGTTCAATCCCATTACTTATACCACCGACTACTATATTCTTTTTAGAGTGTGGAATGAGCAAGTAGGCTTAATGTTCTCTACATTTTCTCACAAATGCCCGCGCTCACACATCTTTACTGTAGAAGAGGCTGGTTCTCTCCTGGTGATTTGTCACAGTTCCCCATTGTATTACACACCGCCTCTCCTTCACACTCCAAATCCCCCCCTCCACCACCACCACCGCCACCCTTTTTCCTTTCCTTTCTCTCTCTCTCTGCCTCCCTTTCTCCCTCTCTCCCTAAATCATTTCTTTACATGTGTGTGGGTGCCCCCTCTCGCTGTGATTCTGATACTTCATAACGGCAGGAGGAAATTGAGCTGACCTTGAGGCTGCCGAGCTCCTTTATAATGCTGATGTATGGGACTGTGGGCGCAGGCAGCCAGTAAGTGAGAGGCATGTTTTTATTTGCCGGGGAGCAGGGCCCAGTGTCAGGACACATAACAAGGTTCATTTCTCGCCCACTCGAGCTAGCTAGTGTGCCGGGAAGCTTAGTGTCAAGCATTCAAGTTCAATAGGTGTGATTTACCTGCATTAGCCTTTGTATACTGGAATAAGTTGCATGATGGTGCCTAAAGGATGCTGATGGGGAAGGCGACAGATAGAGTTAACCCTCTAGATAGATTGGTCCCACTAAAGTGTGATTTAGACGCTGCTGCTGCGTTGCTAAAGTGTTTCTGTTGGCGAGGTTATTAGTTAAAGGCTGCAGCAGAGATAAAGTCATACAGGATTGTTTTTTTGGGGGGCCAGTTGGCATCTCGTAGAGTGGCTGACAGGGCAATCATTTAAACACGAGTACAGTCTCTCTGACAACCTTATATCACCCCGACTGTTATTGATGTCATTATTTGTTCAGTCTGTATGGCCCAATTTCTTCTCTTCAGCAGCGCTCTGCTCATCAGCGCAATCAGCTACCTCCTAACACAATCAGGCTGCTCTCAAATTACAGTCATGATTGAGACCAAGTCGGTGGAAGGAATAGACGAGAGGAGGCTTATTACTCAAGCATGAACGCCGTACAGGAGGTGGATGCGATAAATTGATATCCGTAAAATGTAATGCAGTCCAATGCAATAGCTGTGCAATGAATGGTACCTGTGTGATGATGGGAAGATACATTTTTTGGTGAAACTTTAAGAGAGATGCTGATTCAATGCTGTGGTCATTTTGAGGCTGTTTTCTCTTGTTTTGCTATATTGAATATTATTATGTTGTCGACCGTTTTGTCCACAAAAAACAAACATTTGTGATATAGCCAAGGTGGAATGGTAGGCTTTACAGTTACAGTTAATTTATTGAATTGAATTCATTCATAGCGATCCAAATGCCGAGAACCGGGTACCCGATAACCATTTATTATTGCAAACAAAGGCTATACATCTGCAAGGATGTGTATATCTGCCAGGATCTGTCTGTCATTCATCAACACAACAGCTTGTTGATTTGTTTAGATATGAGTATGCATGGCTAACGTCACAACAGTAATGAAAAATGGACCACAGTAAACACTCAAAGGTGTGGCTTCACTTTATTAAAGAAAGCAACAAGGCAAAGTGCAACGCATGTTGGAATCTAATTAGCTGTAAGTCAGGTTGCACATCAAATTTTATGTGCTCTTACCACTTTAATTTAATGATCCTAATCAAGCTTACTCTTTTATAGTACCAGTCAAAAGTTTGGACACACCTTCCCATTGCCTTGAATGAGAAAGTGTGTCCAAACTTTTGACTGGTGCTCGTCGCTGATCGCATAAATCAAAACACATAATTCAAAATCAAATCTCAACTCCTGCTGCTGAACACAAGAAGAAATCTTTAGAATTGGCCCATCACCTCAGGGGACACGAACTTTGTCACAACATCTGCTTGTCCACAACCTGGTTGTATCATGCTACTACAGTCTAAATACTATATTGATGCAATGCTAGTGGAAGACTCTAATGTACCATGATACGATATTCTTCCAACTTCTGGTGTTTTGTCGCCAAATGTTCAATCATGCATATTTAACAAACCACTCTGGCTTTGGACAGTGTGTAAGTGAAAACACTCGCTGCTTGTTAGGTGGCTTTTCAAATTAAACTGTTTAGACATGATGGTGGCGTGACTATTCACAGTGACAAAGGGACAACAGAAATATTCTACACATTTTCATTTGTTTTGACTTAGTCAGGAATGTTAAAACATAGTTTAAGCCCTTAATTTGAAGCTTGCTGTGTGGTAGTGGTTGTGGTTGACGTGAAGATGAGAGATGAAGGCTCATCAGCTCATTCAGTTCAGCTCACTTCATGTATGGCGCACATCCACTTGCCTTACCCCATGTCTGAATGCTGCACTCTGAAAACAGGCTAAGACCCAATTCATTCACAGTCCATCCCATTGACTGTGTGCAAAATATGTTTTAGCAGCTTAACAGCGGCAGTCTAATCAATTGATCCAGATTTTGCCGTCCATTGATCTTGGCACACCCTGTGTCCAAACAATCACAGTGCATGTATGATAATGATATCATTAGCAGCCCATGGGCCAGTCTATTAGTGCAGTGGAAATGCTTGTAAAAACCACCTGAACCATGCACAGAAACATTTGCACTGCCAAATGCCGGGGAGAGCGGTCCAAATCTGCTTTGCAAGTGCCTCCTTGTCACTCTCCCGCCCTCCCCATCTCACTACTAACAGTAGTGCAGGAGAGAGGTGGGCTAGCCTGCTGGTGCTGCTGACTGGCATTCTGTGCGTTGATGAATGTGCCAGCCTGACGGCTCAATGTGCTTACCTAATAGGAGCTGCTCTACTGTCACACCGAGTTTCTCTCTCTCTCTCACCTCACTCATGTCTTTTTTCGAAGGCAGTGAGGAGAGCGTTCCACTTGGCTAGACACTGCAGCCTCCACACTCTGTTTCTCAAAGGTTAATGGAGCTGCCTCACAACGCACACTAATCACCAGGTAATCTCTTTCAATTGGCTTGATAGGTGGCTAAGGTCAGCCGTGATGACCAACACAGCCATTTTGGACAGAAGAGTCAGGTTTCTGCTGGTTTGCCAAATGTGGTTGCCAAGCTGACTCGAGATTGTGCATATCGTTCAGTGATCTTATAGGTTTTCCCAAGTCATCTCCTTTAGGTGCATTTTCCATAAAGAGATGTAATCATTTATACTTGAATACATTTCTTGTAGCACTTTGTTGTCAAGTATTTGGAGGCCCCCCTTTTTGGAATCATTACTCACATCCTAACACTCTCGACACCTGCCTCTGATTATGGAAATAGTGAAAAATGCAGAACAGGCTATCTTTGACTTCTTTATGTTGGGCTGTGGAGGTGTTTGAAGTGGTTAGCATGAGCCTGGTGTTAAAATAGTGGCTCTTCTGAAGAGCATGGGTTGGACAGCCAGAGACACTGACAGACTGAGAGGCGGACTAAAGTCATGAAAGCGAAGCGCTTGTCTTTGATGTCAGCCAGCTTCCGAAGGACTACGGTGGTCGAAGGGGATTGGGGTCTCAGCACGGGATTTTGGGATTGTTGTGTCAAAAAGGTCTCATTGGGGCTGAGTGAATTTTGTGTGTGTGTGTGTGTGTTAGAGAGAGAGAGAGAGAGAGGGCACATGCATATTCAGATACTAAAAACGAGACCAGGCAGCAAAGAGGGAAAGGCCAGTTTGTCTTTGTCATCGTCCAAATCGCCCCGTGGTGCTCACATACAATAACCCTCAACTCGCAGAGCACGGAAGAGATCTCGCTCCCATGTGAGCACACATACTAGAATATAGGAACGGACATTTCTAGGCCTGTTGAGCTTGTTTTAGTTGCTGTGTTGTGACTAGTGGGAGAGACTGGATGGAAGGGTAGTTTGCTAAAGGAACGACGTTGCATGCTCTGTGCTATTTGGATACAACCTCTGGGCCGAGATATGAGCAGATTAAAATGAAAGATAGGTTAGTCACAGACAGATTTTTAAAGGGTTTTTTTTTTAAAAAACTGGGAAACAGATGAGTCCCTGCATGTGTGTGTGTGCGCGCTTGATGGTCACATTGTCTGTCACTGTGGAAATCCCAGAGTTACTGAAGGGATTTCAAAATCAATGTGAGCTATTCATACATGGTTCTAATCCTGAGATTTACTGCCATTTAATCTGTGGTTATGGCAGCGCTCTGATGGCTCTAATGCCGTCAAACAGATGTCCCTGCTCAGCCACCCAGGTTAGACTGCACCTGGTGACACCATTGAACCCTGGCACTAGGTGGCCCACTGCGCATTTCATCTTGTCCTCAGGTGGTAACTATTGTATGAAAACATGCATTATAGTGTCATGGTGCATCTAAAAGGAATATGAAGCCAAATGTTTAAGTCAAACCTCCATGAACCCATAATCTTCTTTAGCAAGTTTGATCATGGAGAGAATAGAAATATTTTTCTTGGTGGCAGTTGTGTGTATTCGTGATTTTAACTTTTTCTCCATCAAGTATAAGATAACAGAACACCCTGCTTGCTGTGCTGCTGAGCAGTGCCGAGACTGTGTGGATAGAAATCAAGGGTGAAGGTTTGGTTTTCACTTTAGTAGCGACGTTTCTTTGTCAGACAGCCAAAATAATTGTGTGTGTGTATTTGCTCTCTATCACTCTCTTCTCCTTCATAGGCACACATGTGCATACAGACCTGAATTTTCCACCAATAGTGATAAAGTTGTTTAATTAATCAGCGTGTCTGAGCAACAACAATCACAAATTAACTAATCACAATATCAAATGATCTTTGTTTTATCCAGAGAAATCATTTTAAATTCTGTGAGGTTTGTAAAGTTTAAACTGTAAATATGAATCGATTCAGATTCTCCACCTCACCGACGCTGCTGCTGCTGCTGCTAGTCAACAATGTCTACAGCTTGAACTTGAGGGTTGCCAGATCATCAGGTCGAGTGTCCTCCATATCCTTCTCTTACACGCTTTATCATAATAGCACACGTTTTTTGCAGAAAACCTGGCAACTCTTCAGAGAACTTAACCATTAACGTTATGTAGTTTTTAAAACAGCTAGATTGTACGAGATCTGTAAAAATCTTGGTAGGGACATGTCCCTATCTATGCCCATGATAGAAATACTTTGATTTTATTCTCTGCACACCTGGTGGTATTTTCAAATTCAAAAGCAAACACACCATTTCACTTGAAAATGCAGGCTGAATTCAGGAAGCGTGTTGCGTTAGAAGCAGGGCATGCATAATAACAAACAGTACCATTTTGTACATCTGGTAAATATCTAGGGATGTTGCCTTGTTTTTGTACAAGCTTTGCCGTCAATAAATAATTAGTTGAGAAAGTAGCCACGCCCTCCTTTTTAAAGAAAAAAAATCCGACACATACTCTCATCCCACAGTGCTTTACATATTCATCAATTGCTCATCATCTTATGTTGTTTGTGAGATGCCTTTAATGTTCTCATCCTCATAATGAGCTACAGATAACAAACTCAGGCTGTACTGTACATTATTGTAAACCATATTGACACATTTTCTTTAATTATCCTCATCATTCAATTGATTCTGCAACACTTTTTAGCAGCCAGAAAAGTCACATGGATAGACTTGAGTAATTGATCATTGACTACAAAGAACAGTTTTCATGAAGAGAATGACACAATTGTGTAAGAATTACCATATTTTAATGAGCGAGTTGTTGGAGAGGAAAAAAAAAAGCTAAAATCAAGATGATTACCTAACAATTAATTTGGACTGTGACACCTAATACATGACTGCAGAACAGCAGTACACATGTACATGTCCCCGGTCTGTGCAGTATTCAAATGCGTACATTATAAGTAGCAGATTGATTGTGTGTGTGTGTTGTGTTTCTGGGTGTTAAAGAGAGTAAATGCAGGGAATCTCTCAATGTGCGGATGCTGAATGTGAAATGTCAATGTTATTGAACAGGTGCTGCGAGGCAGAGCTGTGATGTTTTTATTTCCAAGCTCTTGTCGAGCGAGGCAGAGAAGAGAGGGCTCATGGGATAATGGGGGAGGTTCAGGGTTGGGGGACTGTGCGTGTGTGTGTGTGTGTGTGAGCGTGTGTGAGTGAGTGAGTTTTACATTGTGTGTAGCAGGTATGAGTGCCTAGATCTTTGTGTATCCAGAGAGGTTTATTGAGTAGAGGGAAATGAATACTGGCTCACAATAAATGCTCACAATCTCCTCATAGAAAATGTTAACTGCACTGTGAATGGTATTTTATTTTTGTGCACCTTCATGTCTTTCAGTGGCTACATACACCATGTGTTCAACATGATGCCAAATATGGCAGCCTTCCTCACCCATGCATACACCTCTACCGTCAAGCTGTTATCACCTCGTTTGTTCCATTTACACATCATTCATGTTTTTTTTTCTCCCCTGTCCTCTCTCTCTCTATCTCTCTTTCTGTGTGTGTGTGTGTGTGTGTGTGTGTGTGTGTGTCTGTTTCCCTTCAGTTTTTCTCTTGCAGACTGTCGTTGTGTCAATACTTGTTGAGAGGCAGTGAGCTAGGAGGTGAATGCAGTCGAGGTTAGTCAACAACGCTTCGTGACACTGGAGCGCTGACTAACGCAGCGTTTTCCTCTGCCCTAACCCCGTCCCTCTCCTCTCCTCTCCTCCCCTCCCCCCCCCCCCAAAATGTTTCCGCTCTTGCCTCACTCAGTGGACCTTGATCATTTTCTTTACCTGCTCACAGTGCTATCAGCCATATTGCTCTCCGTCGCCATCCTTACTCCTCATTGTGCTTCATCTTCTTCACTGTCTTGCCATCACCACTCCCTCCCTGCCATCTCTCCTGCTGCTTTCAGTGCCACTGGAAATAAACACTGAAGCTTGTCAGTGCTCATTCATCCCTCCGCTGCTAACCTGTGCTTACCCACTCTTGTCTGGATGCATTATTTCCTTAGCATTACCTACAGTACTATATAAGTCTCCCTTAATTTGCAACCTTTTCAATGCTGTCTTGGGCACCATCATGCCTTCAAGCCACCAGTCTACCAACCGTGTTCATTATGGCTTCATTTGTGATTCTACTTTGCACTAACACATGTGAACATTTGATTACCATTTTGCCATTTCCGCTCCCTTCTCCAGCCCTTTTTTTTAAAAAAGGAAGAAAAAAAAAAAAAGAGTGTGTGCAGTGCCTATCCCAATGTCCACAGCAGTGGCGGAGAATCCAGTCACGATATGGAGGGGTGCTGCAGTTCAAAGCCGACTAGCAGGTTACTTAATGAGTTTGGTAATTGGCTTGCTGTGGCCTCCGCGCATCCCTGCCCTCCTGCTGCTGATGTGTGCAGGAACAGAGAGAGAGAGAGCTACGGCTTGCACTCCCTCCCTTCCCTCCCTCTCTCCTCACTCACTCCATCCATCTTTCCCCCTCAATCCATCCCTCTTCCATGAGCTGACTTCAGGAGCTCACGCAGCACCAAGCCTCTTCTGTCTATTCCCCGCTGCTCCTATTATATAGACAGTTAGCATGCTGCCTGTTCGCTTTCCACTCTGCTCAATATCGAATATCAACACTGTTACTCTATCTCTCATTCCCCGGGTCTCTCCCACTTGGTCGCTATCTCTTACACGCACACTCACTTCCTACCACACACACACACACACACACACACACACACACATATCTATTATATGTTAGATGCTTCATGCATTATGCAGAATATGTGCATCCAAACAAGCAATTTGCAGAATTTCCAGTTCACCACTTCTGAGTAGTGATTCTTTGTCTGTCCAGAACGACATAATGAGAAACACACTTCTATGCTCAGTTGATTCATAAGTCCAAACAATAAAGACAAAGGTAGCAGGCTTACCATGTAATCATAAATGACACTTAACGTGTTATTCTCAGATTTCAACACATTTTCACATTTTTCACCAGAGACAACAAAGAGACATCTTTCTTGTGTCGTTGCTGTTGTAATAATATGTGTGTGGGGGGTAGGAGCATTGCATCAGGTGTAAATCTCATAAACTCACATATTAAATTATTCTTCTAATAGTTGGAGGGAAAAAAATTGAAAATGACCTTCATGGTTTAGTTGTAATTGAGAGAGAGGTATGTTTTTTAGTCTGGATTGTTTATTGCTTTGTTTATAGCAAACCCCTAGATTTAATGCCTTTAGGGATCCGCAGTAGCGAGGCTATCCTAATATATATTCTGGCTAATGAGCGAGCTTCCCACCTATTCCCATTAATTTCCATTTTGTACCTTTAAAAAGCCGTAAATAAAGCCTGCATGCATTAGTAAATACAGTCATCTTCAGTTGCAAGGCTGCTGCCAAGCTTTTTATCTACTCCCACAGTGGAACGGTTGATTCTGAACGCTGTAGGGGTTGGAAGGCCAAAGCACAGCTAAGTGGCTCCTCTTGACCTCAGCACTGATCTCCAAACTGTCTGCTCCGACTGCATACAGACATATTTTTACCCGTTCGCTCCCACAAAAACAGTCTAATCTCATAACACAGCCTCAACACCCTGTCTGTGTGCTGTCTCTTTGAATAACACATCCTTTTCTCACCGCACCCAGTGCTGACATGCTGACCTTACATTTGCCTTTGAGATTACTTCTCTCTGCTATTATTCATACCAAATGAAAAAAAAAGAAAGAAAGTGAGGTGGAAAAATCCAAGATGTGAAAAATTAGCTTGAATGATTTGAGAATGTTGTTCTTCTGACCTGTAATGGATGTGCTTATTCTAGTTATCACTATCTATCTGTAAACTAGATGGCTGAATCATTAGCTTACATACTGAGAGCAGCCAAGTGTGGCCAGAGGAGAATAATTGATTTCTGAATAAGCATTGGTACTGGAGGACAGGAGGAAAAAAAGAAAAAAGGGAAAAAAAAAGAGATACAGCTTTGTGGGCCATTGCAGCATATTGAGCATATTAATATGCATGTCATTAATTATAGTGTGTGGAGTTAATTTTTAGATTTACACATTATGAGCCTCTTTTTTTCCCCACCCCCTTCTCCCCTTTCTTTTCTTTTTTTTTTGTTTCTTTAGCACAGCAACAGCATGAAGGCTGCACCTCTACTCACTGTCCATAGGGTGGCAGTGTACGGAGGTGAGACAGCCATGTGCTCTGTGTGAAATGGAGCAGTCACTGGCTATCTGAGCAGATTAGCTCGGAGACAGTAGCCACACAGGAATCACACACCCCAACCGCCACACTCTCTTTCTCTTTCTCTGTTGCTTTCATGATCATGGACCCCTATTTGCATTTAAAGATCACTTTTAAAAAATACAGTTACTGGGATAGGACTTTCCAGAGCGAAGCATCAAGGCACACGTACTGTTTGTTTATCTTGCCGTCTTTGTTCAGCAAAGGATTTGCCTGAAATGTAAACTTCCTCGTTTGTGCCACAGCCTGCACTCTGTCTCTCTCTGTCTCTCTCTCTCTCTCTCTCTCTCTCTCTCTCTCTCTGTGGCCCTTTTGGAAATACAGTCTCATTCCTCAGAGTCTGTTCTCTGTGCAGCCACGGCAGGCTGAACTGCTCTTTTATTCAGATGAATGAGGCCCTGTGTTGCCTGGAGAATCAGACAGACACAGACGGTCCATGTGAGAGCTTGAAGAATGTCTGTGGAAAATCAGGGGCTTAGTGAAATAGCATCTAAGGTATCACACGTGTGCATTTGTTTGTGTTCACAGTCTATATATGTAAGTTTATGGCCATGCACAGTTGGTTGATTAATTGTTGATTCCACTCCCTGATTTTCTTTTAGCCCTGCTTCCGTCTTCTCTGTGTGAATTCACACGTAGAGTTAGCATCTATTAAAAGCTGCTTGTTTTTTTTCTTGTTCGCATTTATCAAAGTCTGAAAATGAACAGTTTTACTGCATTTTACAAAGAGAAAACGCTTGTTTCCTCTCGCTAACATTTGATCAATTGGTTTGCCAGGTGGCAGCTACCTCCATCTGGAATAAGGTTTACTTACATTCATTTTCTTAATATGCAATACTTTTACCAAATGGCTGCTGTGTGCAAGTTTCACTCTCTTGAGTAGCTTGTGTAGCTTGGCAAAGAGATTAGACATATGTAGCCTACAAGTGTCTTGGTTTTCAGAGTGTTGCAAGGCTGCCAAATGTGACTGTGAATAGCTATGTAAACAAGATAGCTATGTGAGGCTAGACCTTGCACTGATTGCCTAAAGTGAAATACCATTCCTTTGGCTTTCCTCACTTTTTTACAACAGTGTTAATGATCACAAATAAAAGCTTGCAAGGTAGCAGCTTAATTACTAGTTATCTGTCTGGATTGTCTCCAAAGGACATCTTCATTTCTAGTTGGTCTTGTGTCGCCTTGATAGTGCTGTTTGCTTGTATAGAGAGGAGTGTGACCACTGTTGTTAGAGGCTTTTTTCTTTTAGGAATTTTTCTCTATCGAGTCTTTTTTTTTAAGCTAAAGCAATACTTTTTTGAAAACCTTGAATCTTCATATCCACAAGCGTGTAGTTAACCATAGTTAGTCGAGTAATTTCCTTGAGTTACTTTGTTGGGAGATTGGAGAGGATTGTTTTATTGCTTCCCCTTTTCTCAACCCCCTCCAGGCGGAGTCTGTGTTTTAATTAGTCGTGTAAGACCCTATTTTCCCTTCGGATTCCCCCAACTTGTAAAGTACTCTCTTAAGAATCCATGAAGGCTAAAAGGGGCAATGAATGATTTGAAGTCAGCCTTTTTTTTGTGCTCGCCTGCCAGCAGAGAACGAGGGAGAGGAGGAAGAAGAGGAGGAGGGGGGAACGGCTATCAGCACTTGCCGTCAGTGTGAAGAACAGTAACTTCAAGCAGCAGTCACACAGTTTTTGTTCTTTATGGATGTAGTACGTGTGGCGGAGATAGAGTCACTGCTTTTAAAGCCCCATCTGGAAAAAAAACTGTTCAAGTTCCTAATGTGAGAAAAACAGCATCTGTAGGTAATACCTGCCTACGACTAGTAAAATGGTCTCAAGGTTCAATCTAGCACATCCGTTTTTTTTTTTTTCTTCCTCCTCGTATTATGTTTTGGCAGCAAGGAAGTTAGCCTGTTACACTGTAGAGATTTAGTCATGTGTTAAAGTCGAGCTTCTGAAGCGCACCCCCACCACCACCACCACCACCACCACCACAACCTAACCCTCCTCTTGGTTTACAAGTCTGTTTTCTTCTCTCAATCCCTTTTTCCTTCAACTTGTCTGCTCATCCCTGGTGAATGTATTAAATGAAGTTACTAGATATGAGTGCTTAAGAGGCCAGGTCCTCTGAGGCTTGCCAAGTCTCTCACAGGCTTGGCTCAGTCATCCATGTCATTTTTTTTTTCTGTTGTTTCAGCTACTGGCTGACTTATTTGTATTGCTGAGCTCTTTCTCTCTCTCTCTCTCTCTCTCTTATTCTGCCTGCTCTCTGTTTGCTGCCTCTGAGTGGCTTGTTTTTCTCCAGCGTGGAGAAATCAGGCTAAAGCAAACAGTGTGTGTCAGCCACAGCTTTTGTTAAGTATTCATTTTTAATGAGCGTAAGTGGCTACAGAATCCTATAAACCATAAATGGAGTAGTCAGACAGGGGAGGAAGGGAGGGAGAGAAGGAGGAGGAGGAGGAGGAGGAGGAGGAGGAGGAGGAGGAGGTGGTGGTGGGGGGGCATGTTGGCCTTTGATTCAGTGGCAGTCTTGCAATCTCTTTTGTTTAGTAACACTTGTACTAATTATGTTTGATGTGGATGAGGAAAACATGTTTCAAAATGATAGTTTGTGTTTCTTTATTGTGCCTTTTTTCCCCTTCTTCTTCTCTGGTTTTGTTAGCTTTTACATGGAATTGTTCTCCTTTTTAATAATCTTTAGGAAAAAGAGTGTCGCAGGAAAGTGCAATTTTTCTCTTTTGAGCGATGCGCAGCTCTGTTAGATTTCATTTCCTCTGAATTCAGAAAGAAGCACAGAGTAACCAGTTTTTGTTCTGTTGGGATTGAAGGCACTGTAGCTGTAGAAGAAGTGTGGGGGGGGGGTTAGTTGGTTGTGGGGGGGTGGGGGGGTTGCTCGGGGGAAAAAGTATTGTGATGGGCCGTTTGAATGCTGAACAGAATTGAATAGACACAGTCAGCTTCCCAGATACATGCTTAGGCCTGTAGAATGTGGAGTGCTTTGCTTGTAACTGCACCGGTTGTCTCCTTTCATTATCGGTTAATGGTGCCCAACTTGACAGAGCCATGTGATAAACAGAGGAGCTGTGAAATCCTGGAGGTGGAGTTCTCGTCTGCCTGATAATGGGATCTCATCTGCCAGGGGGGGGGGGGGGGGGGGGAGCCTGCCCCAGCCCCAGCCAGCCAATCCAGCTTTTAGCTCTGCACTGCCTTCAGAGAGGATTCGCTTTGCTGCCTTTGGCCAACTTAAGTCTCACAAATGTTCTGAAAATGTTGACTAGTTTCCATTTGTAACACACTGACTCTCCTGTGGAGTGATTTTTTTTTTGGGAACCTGAAACATCATTATGTGTCTTTTGATTGTGCGGCAGAACTATTGATGCATTTCCGCCTCCTTATCAATCTTAGATCCTTTTGAATGTTGTGTAACTCAGGAAAGGAAGCAGACTGTATATGCGTGTGTGTGTGCATGTGTGTAAATATCATAAACATTGACCTTGTGAAATGTATACATACTGTGATAAGGGAGGAGCTGTTGCTGCTGTGGTGTTGAGTTACTATGTGGATGGGCGGGGGGGACTTCTCAGGACAGTTGCCTCAGGAGCTGGAAGAGGTTTGCTAGCACTTTGTTACACAGCAGATGCCCCCTTCCCCTCCACGCACACACACACACACACACACACACACACTCCCTCTCTCTCTGCTATTGAAAAAAAAAAAGATGGCCAACATGGTTTGTAGGACAATGAAGGACCCCCTGCACACCACCCTCAATTCAATTTCTATTGATCCTTACTGCCTGTCTCTCCTGCCCGCGTTCGGCTTTAGTGCAAAAAGAGCCCAATGCGGACAGTATTTGCTTTGGTTAATTGGATTTTGACAGTGATCCAATATCATGTTTAAGACAATGAAAATGTGTCAAGCTACTTGCTCAGTGAAATGGAAATCATCCTATTAATTTATAACTTAATGCACTTTATCTTTGTTTGTCCCGCTGCGCTTACACTAGTAGGGAGAGAATGTCACATTTTTAAGATGGGTAGATAAAAACATAACTGTTTTATCTGTTTTCAAACATAAAACCATACCAAAGTGAGAGATTGAAAATAACCAGTATCACATTTAATATGAAACTCAGGCTTAACCATTTAAACCCCCCCCACATCCCCCCCAATGTTGCTAATGGACTACTCACATTATCATCCCTGCTTGTTTCTGCCTTTTTAATGGGTGGGGTGACTAATTAATTCATTATCCAAAAATGCAAATGAGCTGCACGAGTCATGAGCATTCAGTCGCCTCCCTCTTGTGTATTTTTTTTTTCCAAGCAAATGTACTGTTTTCGGATATAAATCAGCGACATGCGTTTAAAAAAAAAAAAAAAAAAAAAAAACAACTCATCTTTTTTGCACCATTCAAACGTGTCATTGCTCTGTGGGCAATGCGCAGAGGAAAACAAAGTAAAAGAGTATTAAGCCATTCTTTACTAAAGGCACTAGTAGGCTGTAGCTGTAGCTTTCATTGTCTCGCTGTAGTGTTTCAGTCACATTCCCATAAGCGTTGCCATTGATCGGCTGATGATGGTCGGTCGGGCCACTTTGGCTGCCGTGCATCTCGCTTCCTGGTGCAGTTGCAAACACATACACACACACTCGCATACATACAACAGCGTTTCCCTACGGAGCTGCCATCACTCAACAGCCCCATTGCCCCCCCCCCCCCCCCCATCCCCTTCAGCCACCCACCACCACCCTTTTGTCCCTGACGATTATTTGAATCCAGTCCATGTTTTTGTTTCGCTCTGGATTTTTTTCTTTTTGTCTTTTTTTTGAGTGTGGTCGGGGTAATTCTCCTTCACTAGTGTCTGGATAAAGAAAGACTAGGTCAGCCATGTGGATGCGTCTGTTGAACAGCTGAAGAGGAGGAGGAGGAGGGGAGGAGGGAGGAGGAGGAGGGGTGGGTTTACAGAGACGGAGGGAGCGATAGAGAGCGTGGAGTGGTGTGTGAGTGTGTGTTGGTGTGTGTGCATAGGAAAGAGAGAGAGACGGAGGGAGAGAGAGAGAGAAGGGGGGGAGAGTGTTTGTGTGCGTGTGTGTGAGTGTGTGCGAGAGAGAGTGTGTGTGTGGAAAAAGGAAGCGGAGCCTGTAAACGGCGAACTCACTGGTTTCCTACCCCTCGAAACAACTAACAGCGCTGTGTTACTTTTCATGTGGACACTATCATCGACAGCAACAACAACACGGCCAAAGGGAATAGGAGCAGTTTTCGAGGGGGGGGTGTGCTAGCTGTCGTTACAGTGCCTTTTTTTTTTTGCTCGGCGATTTCTGGACGTGAACAGTCTATCAGTAAAGTGAAACCGTCTTTTGTTGAAGCAAGTGCTCGCCTCAGCCCCTCCGTGCGGGCAGCAGGTTTTTTTTCTTCAAAAAGAACCGGAGGGGGGGCGGTGGATAAAAAAAGTGTCCGTGTTCGCCTCGTGTTGTGTCCCGGTTCTTGGATTTGACCCAGCTGGCTTGCCCCCCTTCCCCCCCTCCCACCCCCTCCTTGTTTTAAGTTCGGTGGGTCATCTCGGGCAAGGATCGCGTTTTGAACTTGTTTGCAGCAGTCTCTGGGACTCCCAAGAATCACCAGACTGGCGGGTGAGTAGTTGAATACAAAAAAAGATTGCAGGATGGTTGTGGTTGGAGGAGGAGGAGGAGGTGAGGGAGGGAGGGTGAGGGGGGGAGCAGACAAGGGGGAGCAATGTGTGTGTGATAAAAGAGGGAATTTGTGCAATAGTGATGAGTAAAGCCGGGCGGCACTTCTAGTTTGAGCTAAAAGTATCCTGATTTTGTTTATACCCAGAGTAGGAAGCGTGCGTGACCTCGAGTCAAATGTTTTTGAGTGCTTCAGCAAGCTGAAAGTTGGCTGCATTGTTGTAAAACTTGGCTCTCTGTGGACTGTGTAGCAGACCCTCAGGCAACCTCTATGACCTGTAACAGCAGCTAATGCCTTTTAAAGTGAGAATAATGAAGTAAACAAAAAAAAAGAGCTTCAATGGCAAACGTTGCTGCCCAGGAAACACACATCAAAGATGTAAAAAAAAATTGTGCGTGTGTATTCGAGCAATCAGTCAACTTGGAGAGGGAGAGAAAAAGTTGCATTTTGACAGGGAAAAATGTTGAAATGAATTTAAATGACTCAGTGGCACATAAATTTGACGATTGGGATTTCCCCAAGTTTCACATAAAGGATTGGCTGTTGGATTTACAGCCTTGCTTGTGTCATAAATTGATTATTGGACTGTAATAATGGAAATAGTTGAGTGTTTCTGGAAGAAGGGTAGGGGACTGTGTGCGGGAGACCGGCTGAACCAGTTGCAAACTGTTGAAGGACCACCAAATTAACTTGACTCCCCCCCCCCTTCAGCACCCCAGAGGCTATGAACTCTGGCCCAAGCACATGCAGCTCTCACTGTGAGGGGGTAGGGGGGGTTTGTGCCTGTTGTTGAAAAGGGCAGGGGGGGCTGGCTGGCTGGTGGGATGTGTGTGTGTGTGTGTTTAGGAGAGGGCTACTAAGGGATTTGAAAGCAGACTACAGTTATTTGTCTGAAAGGCAGCTTATCTAACGTTTTCCAGTTATAGTAGAAAGAGGAGGAGGGCTTGTTTACTTGAATCACTGTAAAATTGGTCATAGTAAGTCTTCATGTGACTCCAGTCAGAAGCTGACTCCACAGGGTATGTGGCCACATAAGCACAAAGAAAGCTTCAGCCCTGAAACAAGATTCAAATCAGGGAAGAGAGAGAGAGAGGGGGGGGGAGCAGTGATTGGCTTCAATCTCTGCCATATAAAAACAATCCCTTCCTGAAATCCTCCCCCTGCTGCTGCATTTTTCACTGAGCTATTACACAGACTCAGATGTTGCATCGCTAATTGTGAGGAGCTAATCTCCACCATGCCTAGCTTCCTGTGGTATTTTTTTGTCCCCCAGCTAACTGAGAAGTGACCTCTAGCTTAATGATTCAGATGTGATTAATCCACTTGAGTGGGGCGACACTGCACGGGCTAATATATGGCGCAGGGCACTGCAGATAATGGATGATTGTTGGAATATAAAGGACATTTACTGCCTCAAAATTGTGTGAATGTTTTAAGACTCACACAGTCTTAAACTCACACTGGAATGCGAACATGTGGCATCGTATAAATCATGAGGTGCAATTATGGTTGAAAAAAATTAAACAGTGGTTGTCTTTCTTACTGTTACTGTAACTCTCAACTCAATATAAACTCTTAAAGGGAAACTTAGGGTTTTTTTTTTTCAACCTGGACCCCATTTTTCCATGTTTTTGTGTCTAAGTGACTAATGGGGACAACAGTTTTTGAAATTGGTCCAGTATTGAGTGAAAGCACTTCAGCAGGCAGCAGCGAAACAGACTGTAATGTATTCCTTTGGGGCAATAGCGCCCCGTTAATGTACGTCCACTAAAAGTGTTTGTTTTTGCAACTGACAGGCTCAGATTGTTATAAGTGTCTGACAACATTATGGAAAAAAAACATACAGAGAAATAAAACATTTTTCTTTACCTTTTGCCTGATCCGAAATTGCATACTATGCACTAAATACCCAATATGTGTACTTTCATTCAACATACATTTATGTGAATAAACAGTGTTATGTATCTTTTCAGACACACTGAGCTGTAATTATCACATCACTTACTGTAGTTAGTATGCAATTCACATACTATTGGTTTCACACCAAGGGTTTGGGCGTATTAAAAGATCTCACACACTGTTTTAGCTAAAAAAACATGTTAGTATGGAATTTCAGACGCAGGCCACAACTTAGAAAATCTTTTTTAGATAACACTAAGCTACGTTTTCTGCACTCCAACTCAACTCTCATGATATTTCAGAACAAGACTTCTCCTTGAGTGAGACATGGTTAGACACAGTAACAAACAGATTGTATCAAATGAAAGGTAAAGAAAAACAATTTATTTCTCTGTATGCTCCTTTCCATAATGTTGTCAGACACTCATAACAACAATCCGAGCCCATCAGTGAATGTACACTGACGGGGTGCAATTGCCCCGTCGCATTACGTTGCAGCCTATTTCATGGCTGCTGGCTGCAGCGCTCTCACTCAATACTGGACCAACTGCAATAACTGTTGCCCCCATTAGTCACTCAGACACAAAATGATGGGAAAATAATGTCCAGGTTAAGAAAATCCTGAAGCTTCCGTTTAACTGCCAGTTTGTGCTCTCCAATCTTAAAAGACTGATCTTTTGATTTAGATATCATTAACAGATGGAGTGTGAAAATTTTACAGATGACAAGCCAAATCTTCCTTTTTTTCTCTTTTTTTTATTTATTTATTTTTTTTACAGATGGTGTTCAGGTATTGTCACATATTATGTGAGTTTATCTTATCTGAGCCACCAAATTGGTTGACAATATGGCAGCGTAAATATGGCAGCGTTTTGAGAACTACTGATTCATAGATCTGTTGAAACTCTGACTGTGACACTGCTAGAGCTTTTTCCCCTGAACGTTTTTACTGTTTGACAGTTACTGAACTGGGAGAGGCTTTGTCCTTTTTAAAAGAGTGACAGGCCTCTTTTTGAAATGGTAACCAGTAATGTAACAGGAATCATGTTGGATGTATGCGTTAACGTACCGTCTCAATCTCACAGGACGACTTGCATAGCTTGTCTTTCTGAACACTTTTTGAAATCGTCCTCACGTCCCCTGAGGTTAGGGTATCCATTTAGTTTCACTACTTGTGGATTGAATGAAAGGGGAAGTGGTCAGCACTCTTAATGGAGTTGTACACGAGAAGCCGGACTTGTCCTGGAGTCTGGGATTTGTATTGGAAGAGAGCACTCAGGGTAAGAGCTGCTGTCCGATGAAAATATAGCAGCCTTAATTATGTACACACTATCGCTACCGCTGTCGGTATCATTTCACATCATCTCTATTTGTAGTTTGTCATACCAGTGTTTGTGGGGAAATTAGAACTGATGTGCAATTTGATCTGAGTCCACTGTCTGTGTCATTGATTCATGTAAACCAAGAGAAGCATAGTAGCGGTGTGAGCCACCCCCCATCCACCACCCCCACCCACCCCTTTCACAAACACAAGTCTCACCGCTGACAAGGTACAGAGAGCTAGTAAACATTCAGCTCACATACAGGCGCGTGTATGAGTGTCACCTCTGAGGAATCTAAGGGGTGATATCTGGATCAAAGAGGCTGTTTCTGACCATGGAGAAAGAGAGAAAGAGAGAGCTGCTTCATAGAGTGAGGCTGTAACGGCTGTCTAGCTGCTCAGAGGCAGCTGAATGTTTGACAGGGCATTGGAAAAACGTTATTTAATCTGCTCGCATGATGGCCCTCACTGGGATTGCACCACGCTGCGTCCCTGCCCCCCCCCCCCTTGTGTCAGGTGATGGCAGTTTCTGGCTGGTTGAGAAAACGTGCAGCGGTTGTCTGTGTGTTGTGTTGTTTTTTTTTTTGTTTTTTTTAGCCATATGATGTAATGCATAAAGAATCAGAGAAAGGCGAGTTGTAATTGATGCAATGTTGGCGGGCCTCTCATTTTCTTTCTAATGAGAAAGTCTGCTGGGGTCTGGATATCTTTCCATTTGGGTAATAGCCCGAATGACTCAACTGTATTCCATTGTAATTACAAAGAAATGATCCAGTTGTTATTATAATAAGCTACATGAATGAAAACAGATGTGATGTTTGACCCATTAAAAACTGTTTGTAAGATGCTGATCACATAAACGAGGGTAAATTACAACCTCTGCTTTTTTCACCGTCTGAATGTGGTGTATATCTGCAACGGCATCAAAGGTAATACTCGCAGTTACCCTCCCGCTTTTGACCCCAACAGTGCAGAAATGCGAGAGCCGCCTTGTTGTAAAGCAAGGTGGAAAATCATTGAGAAGTCATGGCTTCCCATACCATTGTTGGTGCCGTTTCCATCCCCCTACACAGAAGCAGACTCATAGTTTTGAAAAGCGATGATAAAGCTCTCTCTCTCTCTCCCTTGTTGATTCTTTTAGACAGGGGTTCGTTTTCTAAATGGTTCGCGTTAGCCCAGCGCTTCCTGACCTATTGTCCTTGCAGATAGTGGTGTACCAGTGACTCATTTAGAATACATTAGCCACAGATTGACATAGTACACATGAAACAGTGGTAGCACTGCTAAGGAGGCAGTACCCTCTGGTGGGTGACTACAGAAACAGAGAGCGACGAAGGACCGGAGAGGTGCTTTGATTGTTCACAGAAAATTCCATCTCATTTGTTGTGTGCGCAGAGGAAGGGCCGATATCTTTAATTAACATAAACCTCAGGAGCTGACGATGAGTGAGAAATTGGGATAATTGAAAATAGGCCCTATCTCCTTTTCTCCCCCTTCTCTGTCTGTACATCCTTAAAGCAGCTGAGCCCATCGGAGGGCACTTTCACACATGTTAAGTGGGGGGGACATCTGGCCTCGTTAATTCAGTGCATGGTCATAAAGTGGAATGGCGGTCCCCACAGGGCCGCCCGCTCTGAACACCGTCAGATGGAGTCTGCGTGTCCCCACTGCCTCTTCGTCCTCCCTGTTGACTGTCCCTCTGACACCAGCTCTGACACCTCAACGATTCGCAATCCAGCCACGATGATTGAAACACAGATGTTGATGTCCGAGGGAGATAAAACGACTACATAAATCTCCATGTGACACAAAAATAAACGTGTGTGCTGTAATGGCTGTAATGTGTGGTTGTATTGACCCAGTCCTAATTTTCATTCATTTAATCCAACAAAGAAGCAAGAGACCCTGTGGGATTTCAGCAATCAACTACACGCTCATTTTTTTTTTTTTTAACTATCAGTCATAGGAAATCAGTAGCTTGTGTCCATTAAGTGAACGTATTATGATGAGTGGGCCGCCACAGTCTATATTCCAGTATCCACCTTCCATCCCTGCAACCTCACGAATGGTAGCAAATAATCGAGTGACTGCAGCGGGGAAGCGGGCATGCTGTGCATTCATATCCTATTTTAGCGAGTAAACATTTAATGTGTAAATGTATCACAGCTTTATTTATGCATAGAATCTGCTGTTAAGTCTGAATTATACATTAGTCAATGAATAATGCATCAGTGCCATTCCTTAATGATTACTTGCCAGGCAGCGAACGGTAATATTTGCTGATAAATTTACCATTGATCTTGCTTGTGTTTAACCAGGCTTGTAGAGATGATATTTGCTCCATTTTGTGTTTAGGGAGCATGTTTTTTTGTCAAGGATGTAATCAAAAGCATGCTAATTGTCAGGGTTTTTTTTTAATAAGATGTCTTTTAAAAATGACAAGTGAGCCCTTAGGAATTAAAACAAAGTGGGTGCAATCTGAATTCTCTGAGTAAATACTACTAAGTACTTTAATTCTGCTATTTTTTACTAAGGTCCCCAGTAAGGTTGGTGTGTTTACATACTGTTCTCTTCCTGGCTGCTCTTTGGATGAATTATTTATCCTTAGACCTCAACAGATCAATGTCCAATTACAGTTTTGTCTTTGTTGGCTTGTAGCCATTACACGACAGAGTATGTTTGTTTGAAGTACAGAGTCTAGACAATGTCTGGCGAGTTGGTAATTTAGCCCATACTTGGTAAAGGTTGTCTTTTGATGCTGCGTCTTTATTGGCACTGGTCTTAACAGCCGCACGAGCCAGATTATTGGCACATTATCCGTATAATGCTGTGAGTGTAGCATTGCCTAAGCCTTGAAGCACAGCCCGTTACTGTGCAGATATATTGCTTGTCCACACAATGAGAAAATATTGACTTGTTGTCACTCACTCATTTGATTACTTGTGCGAGTGATTCTGCTTTTCATTTGTCACCCTGGCAACGTAAATGGGGGGGAAAACACAGCAACAGCCTCTCTCTATCCAGTAATGAAGCACTGGAGCATTGCAAACTATCACATCTGGAAAACCTCTAAGCAGGAGTGAATGTTTTTGTCACTCACGGTGTATCATTGGCACTTGTCAGCTCAGCTAGTATCCACAAACAGCAAACATTTGACAGCTTTCCTCACTGCAGAATGTGCAGCTGTGTGGGAGTGATGTACTTCAACAGTTCCACTTTGATTTTACAGCTTAGTTGAGTGAGATTTATCTGTATATTTACAGTGTTTGGTAAGTCGCTCCATTTTCTTTTGTCTGTAAGAAGAGCAGCTTAAAGCAGTCTGCTGCTGTGTGTAAGTCAGGTCATAACGAGAGCACCTTACATTTAATCCAACAGGATTCATCAGTGGCCTTGTTCTTCCAAAAATAATGAGGTAGATAGTGAGGGCAGCCCCAGGCTGCATGTAGGGAGATGATCTCTCTGAACCGGCAAATCATTCCTGGTTTTTATGCTAAAAAGACAGGCTAATGACTATTCTTGATGTGTGTCAGTGCTTTAAGTTAACTAGCGTTAATTCACAGAAAGATCTAATGGGCTTGATTGTCAAGCTGAGTCGAGGCAGTCAGTGAGAGGCTTGTACACGGGTAGGGGTAGGAGGGGGGGCGGGTGGGGGGTAATTGTTTTTGCTGGCGGTGATTCTCTCTGGAAGGGATGACTGCACAATCCAGATATGTAAACAGGAAGAAACTGAAAGGCAGTATGCTGATACCTTGTCTGTTTCCTCTTGATCAACCTAGCTTTTGAAATGAAATTTCTAAGCGCTGCCCAAACATTCTTTGGATTCAGCTTGGCAGTAATGGCTGCTTTACAAACCTGTGTCTGCTCAACCGAGCGTTTCAAACATGTAAATCATATGTGGGAAATGGAGATCTTGAGGAAATCATTAACTGTGACGGCGCACTATGAAACAAAGACAGAGAGAGTTAAAGACAACAGATGCTCAAAGGGTTTGATTCTGCTTATTGGAGCATGACACTTATTTAGTGCGGTGGAGAATCTCGGCGCATTTATGGTAGACAATGATGCTGTGTCTTGTCAGTCATCTGTTCTCCAGAGGTGTTTCCAATATTCATATAATGTTTATGCATATATCCAAACCTCACATTTCTTTGTTTGCCCACGCCTGGTGTCATTTTAGCACTCTCTGAATCAGGTTTGCCTACACAAGACAGCCTGTAATGTTTATCAGGCTGTAGCAGAGTAGATTTCCACCTCTTATGTTTCATAAATAACAAAGCTGCTCATCCCTGCGCCAGGAAAAGGGGAAGGTTGCCGTGATAAAGTGAGCTGACTCTATTGGTCTGATAAAGATCAACTTAAGACCCACCAGGAAGCAGTCCAGTTTGCAAACACATGGTTTTTGGGGTTAGTGTTTGAGTCAGCGTCAGGGCAAGACTGGACAGCTGTCTCCTAGTGATCTATAACACCCACAATCCCTCCCACAGACTGCCGGCTTTGGCACTCAAGCAGTACACCGGTTGCTGTAGTACACCCAGCCACCCACAACAATGGCTTATCTTGCTAGCATAACAAACAACAGGCTAACAAAGGAGGGTAGAAACCAGTAGGACACACAGCAACAGAGGACCTTAAGAGCCCTGTGCCATCATAACTCCACTTCAAAATGGAGGCCTTTGTTCTGAGATTGTTGGAGAGGACATCATAGCAAGGTAGCAGCACATCTTTTCATCCTCAAACACACTCACTCAGTCTGCTGTCAGTGAAGGAGATCCTCTGCCTGATAAGGCTTCAGAGAAAGGTATTCCTCTGGGACCGTTGTTGAGGGATTTCTACAGTTCTGCCATGCGCTGATTAAAGGAACACTTGTAGATAATCCTTTTTAAAAATAGGTCTTTGTTGTGCCAGAGAGGTGGAGTGAGATGGGGTGTTGAGGGGAAGGGAAAAAGCCTTGGATTTGGATTTTTTGAAATGGTTATCACCTTGGTATGATCCGCCACTCTGCTAAGATAAATATTTAATGACAGGGTGGCTGAAATAGAGCTGTTATAGACTGCTGGTGAGAAATGGACCTTCTATTTACAGCCCATACTGTTCCATAAAGTCATGGCATTGGTAGACAGCCCAAGGTTATTAGTGTGGCATGAGAGTAGTGTGTGTTTGCGGTGTGTCTGTGGGCTGCCGAAGACTTCTCACTCTTTCTCTTGCTGCAGTGATACGAAGGAGAGAAACGCACTCAGTCTGTTAGCGAGCATTCCCCCTCATGAATCCTTGATGGATTACGTGTGCGTGTATGTGTGAAGAAGGAGAAGAGTGCCGTTGTGGCAGCGCTATAGTTAATGCACGACAGCGATACTATTAAGGCACACTTCACTTGGAACTATTTCCACAAGCGAAACAGCTGTATGTTTTTTTCCCCCCTCTTTACTACCTTAGCTTTGCTCTGTTTCATTTCATATGCTCCCTGCCCTCTGGGTTCTTGTTTGATGTCATTCATGTCATGCAAAATTGATTGCGAAGGCTTGCATCAATGCTTGCTGCAATGAAGTTATCACAGTGTAAAAGACAGATTTCTCCACATTGATTCTCCTAACCTTACGCTTTCACACTCGAGTGAATAGAGCCTTAAAATTGATATCAGCCCTGCCTTTTTAGATTTTTGGCTATGATTATGACGTGAAGCCTATATCAGGGACTCCAATGTTACCGCACAGCTCATTTTTAAACACTGATCTAGACTTGACTTGATTAATCTTGTTTACTCATTACACGATAGCTGTGGCGAAAGCAGTTACTTTCAGCTTTTCAAGTACCTCGCTTTTTGGTCACACTGTGGCTTATTCATTTCACTGGATCAGTCCAGTGAGTGGCGTGCACTAACATCTTGCTTCTCTGTGTAGGAAATAGGTGGGTAAACACAGCAGAGTCCTTGAAGCACTTCCCATCCCTGCTATTGGATTACCAGCTGCCTTTCCGGGCCTCATCTGCGCAGATGAGTGCCAAGATCAATGGAGCTCTTAGTGCAAAGCTAATTCGATCAGGACTGGCTTTGCTACTGCTGATCAGAGATTATTTTTTTTTGACGTGAAACAAAAACTTAATCAAGTCAAGCCCATGTCCAATAGCCCGTATTTTCAGCCGCTCCAACTCCCATAGACATCAATTAGGAGGCATTTCATATTCATTATTGAATTGGGTCGGCCTGCTGAGTAGAGGTGTGGAGATGGAAGTAGCGAACTGCTGTGTAAAGTGATCCGGCCAGTTTTGCTGACTGTTGCAGGAATGCTGCCTTTTCTCCAGCAGAGCAACTGGCATCATAAATAAGCTAAGAGCATGTTTTTAGAAGGATGAGGTGTCTCCTGTTTTGACGGCGAGCAGAAACGAAGGGTTGAAGGGCATATTGACCCTCTTGTTCTGGAAAGCGAAAAGCAGACTCTTCAGTGCCCCTTGTTCCCCATTAATTATTGTTTGATGCTAATAAAGGAAGGGGGGGGGGGCATGTTATGAAACATAATTATTCATTGCAGCATTTCCCCCCGCGATGAGCCTCAACCCCTCCCTCCCTTTGTGCTTAGCGAGGAAGCCGCCAGGGCTGTCAATTGAGTACAGCAGGCAAAGATGTCCCCTTAGCCTTTTAAAGAGGGGACAGGAGGGAGCAGGGTGAAGGGCGCCATTTGCCCGAGTGATATATGAGGACAGACAGCAATATATGTAAGGTGCTGCTGAAAGAAAGATAGAAGGTCAAGGCACATTACACTCCAGCCATTTATTGGCTGAGCACATAGTCTGACCTGCACTGCAAATACAGTTGCTCAGCAGCAGCTTTTTTTTTTTTTTTTGGTTTATATATGTATGTGTGTGCGCGTAAATGTGTGTGTGTGTGTGTGTGTCAATGGCCTACACATTTTAGATTGACACATGTGTATACACAAAGATGAATGCACTACTGTAGTGAATATGCTCTCAGTGGCTTTTTATAAGCTTGCAGATGCAGTGGGAAGCTATTTTAACAAGACTGTAGTTCTACAAACCTGCCCTCCTAGATTTCCACTAAGAGACTGCGACGTGCAGAAGCACTAGAGGCTGATTTCCTATGCATGAGCATGGCATATGGTGTGCTTAAACTCGATGCAAGCATGGGATTAGTTAACAATCGTGTCTCACAACATTGTGCTAATTGCTAGGGTTACTCCAGAGCTATGAATGTTTCTTGCCCTACTATTACTAAATATTAAGAAAGCAGGAAGGTGAGGTTTCTCAACATTTTTGTGTTTTTGGCATGGGCACGGCTAAGTAGTATTTTCATTGTCATTAATGGCCCAGTGACGAGAGGAGAAGAAGTCTGTGAGACGGCCATGGTCAAAGCCTAACATTAACATTCCAAGAATATCTGAGGCTTATTCACAGTAACTCAGGCGCACAGCCCTCGCTGTTCACCTTTTGGTTTAAAAGAGAGACAACAGGCCTATAGTCAGCCTGAGCCATGTTGTGTCAGGGAGTTTTTTTTTTTTTAATGTGCCATTGTTGTTGCACAGTGAAGGATGTGTTGTGTAATCCAATATTTTGCAGTTGTTAGGTGTTTGGGAAGATGAAAAATATGCAGCTTGTGTTTGCTGCAGGCATAGCACACTATCAGTTAGGGATCAAGTCTCCATTTCACACATGAACAGGCAGAGTTAATCTGCGGATCACTACTGTACACTGCGTAGAATCCAGCCTCTTCTCTTATATTTTCCCAAAAGCCGATTATTCTAGGCCCCTGCTGCTAATGTTTTTGGAAAATAGCTGCCCTTTTATAGCTTATGTGTATTTTTAAGTGAAGACCTGGTAGTTCTGGTAGTAAACCATGTAGGTCTAACTCCTTCAAACTCTTTAAAATTAATTGTGTGTATTTGTAGCCTACCTGTGTGTGTGGCCTGTGTGTTTGTGGCAGGGTGCACTAAAATGCCACTGCTGTAAGAGGCCCAGTCCCAGGCACTGCATGTTTTATGAGCTGTCCACAGAGGATATGGGAGCTCTGAGCTCAGATCCTGCTTGTTCCAGCGGTGTTTTCATCACTCCTGGCCACTTCCTTCTAGTTTTTTTTTTTTTTTTTTTGACGAGGGAGAGAAAACGCATCCAGAAGCAGGCAATATTTACAACACACCCTTGTCTACAGCTATAGTTTTAAAAAGCGTGGAAAGCAGCATGGAGGCCTCACACTCATGATTCATTTTATTCTCCTCATGCGTACTACAGAGGGTGCTTTCCCCTTCTGCCTAGGATCACTGGCCCACACGACTGAGATGGTGGATGTCAAGGCTGAACGCTACACTGAATATTCCACTCTCCCAGTCACCTCCCCCGCCGACTGCTTTCTAAAGCTGTCCTTTTCCTTGAACAAACACATCTTCAACTGGAGAACGTTTGCTGACTGTTTGCGGTTCTTACACACTGACTTGTAAGTTATAGCTCTGGTTACAACACTGCTGAAAATTACCATGGAGGGTAACAAACAAAAAAAAAAAAAGGATGTTATGCTTAGAAGATGAGTCGTTTTTTGTTTTATTTATTTTGAAAAAGGCAATCAGTCGTGATGGTTGGTTGGTTGCTTGGTTGGCGGTTATACGAGAGGCGTTTGCATATGAAATAATAGCCCTTCCTAATTAGAGGTAATACCATCCTGTGGTATCTAGAGGTGGAGGTGTTTTTTGGCTCAGATCATTATAAGACGTTGAATAGAGGGATTGTCCTCCCTCCCCGCTTCCTACCCCCACCCACCCACCCCCCCTCAACCATCTGCTCAAGAATAGAGCCGAATTTGCCACCACATAGCTAAATAATTTAGGCGGAAAAATGGTTTTGTGTAGTGACCTAATGGCTTTGTTTTTTGGGAGCTGTTCTTGAAGACATCCTTCAGTGCCCCCGCCGGCCTGCGCCTGTCAGTCTGAAACCTCAGAGCTGTCTTATCTGTCACTCTAATCTATTTATGTTAGTTTTTCCTCTGCGTTGGCACGTCACTCTGTGTGGCATAGTGATTAGAGTAGCTGGAGGATGTAGGGCAGCCGTATGAATAAATTTCCTCCTCTCCCACACTCATTTAGACTACCAGTCGGAGTCGAACTGACGGAGAGGATTGTTAAGCTGATAGGCAGATCTGGGAGGAAGAGTGGGGATATTTGATTGCAGAATATCAGTGGAAGTGGTACATGATTGAATGCTCAAATATTAATATCTCAAGAGTCCTTTCACTCTAACAGACGGCAAAATCAAGCTTTGTGTTTTTTTTCACTTGCAGTAAATCTTTTTAAGACATACATCTGATTGAGAAAATGTCATGTAACTCATTTCCTCTTTCCCCTGCGGTAGCTCTGTTCAGTTTTATAGAGATAAATGTTTGAAGATACATGTATGATAGAGATATTTTTTTTTGTACAAATCAGGCTTGAATGTGTCCCCAGTGTGTATTTATGCCTCTTTTGACCCCAGTTTTACCTTTTGGATACATTTCTATTGCAACAGCATAATTCACAATTCAAATTGAATTGTCAATGCCTCTCCAGAGGAGAAAGACACAAAAAATCCTTTTCGAATTGTGCACTTTATTCACATTGTAAAAAAAAAAAAAAAAAAAAGAAAAAGCTCCCATAGATCTACAGGGAAACTCAATTAAGAGCAGCATTCATGACAGTGCTGTCTGCCACCACATACCTCACATTCTCCTGCCTTCCTTATCAATGACACATTGGGAGAGGTCCTTTACTGGCCTGCTCACGATTACATTTCTCAAGAGTGCCTCATTTAGAGGAAAGGGGAAGGGTGACAATGGACAACCTTGGCATTTCCCTCAGGAGCCGTGTCAAAACATGATGCCTTGTGAGGCCATCAGAGCTGCTCAAATGGCCTTCAGCTTTCCTCCAGCCAGACAAACGTGGCAGACTGAGAGGTACTGTGATCCTGAAGTAGCTGGTATTAGGCTGTGAAATGAAGTCCAGCTCACAGACCCTGTAGTTAATGGACATCTTGGGTTGTGTAGCGGCCCCCTCAGGGCCATTTGGAGCTCTCATGGAGAGCACACAAACAGGGACTAGAGGAGGATTTAGCCTTCTTTTAGAGATGGAGTAGAGGCTTAAACCCTGTGGTGCTCACAGTCTGATCCTCATGTCTGTGTGCATGAAAGTACCTGTGGACCGCTCAACGGCGAATATGTTTGACTCAGTTGGTATTGGTTTATTTTACAAAAAGAGTATCGGATGGTATTGTTAGCCCAGGGAGATTTTGTAAATTGCCTCAGTTAATCTTTTTAGACAGTGATATTTCATTGTTGCACACAGTGTCATTGTGCATAAGAGTGTTTGTTCTTGTGCAGCATTACTTTGCTTTTTTTTTTCCTTTTACCGTGTGAATCTCAAGGCAGGTTTAAATGTTGATGTTGGAAAGCCCCAAGCTATCTTTTCGCGAGCATGGCTTTTACCTACTCAACTAACCCCGGATGCCGGCTAAAAATAGAGGCTTTGTGAGCGCAGCTTTAGCAGAGGGAAAAAAGATGTGGTTACTCATCAGTGAATTGAAAAATAAGTGGAGCAGACAAGTGTCTTTGCCCTGCCAATGTGAACTAAAACAGAGGGCCTCAGAGAATAAAGCAAACCATGATTGCACCAGGTAAGACAAAGCAGGCAGGGTGCAGAGACCACAGAGAATCCCTTATGAAATGGCCTACCCCTCGCCTCCAGCTGAGCCTTTCATTGTGCTGTTGTTTCTAGAGGGCTTGGATGGCAGCTTAGATTAGATCGCACTGAGTAATGGATTGGAGCTGACGAAAACCTGCTGCAGCTCGACATCACCGCAGCTAGCATCCGTGCACTGCTGAGGATCTGGCTGGTTTATTCGGATCAATTTGAGTTGCCCTCATTGTTAATAACCCTGTGTATATTCATGCTAACATTGTTCTCCTCTAATCTGTATTCATGCGAGTATTTCATTCAATCCCTTTGCAAAGCCGGCCCTAAATCCTTGCCAATCACATTTTGCTACTTCATAATTCTCCAATTGAATATGCCATGAATGACTTTTCAGTCTCACTTCCCCAAAACTGAGTGGATCACTGTGCTGGTTATATTGTTGGTAGATTCTATTTTGCATTTAAATGTACAAATTTCTGATTTTTCCATTATTTGTTCTATAAAATAGTGTTTGAATAAATGTCCAGCTTTTGCAAATTTATAATCCAAGAAAATCAATTACCAAAAATTTGGCGGGATAAAAAAAGAAACCCTCCCAGCTGTATCAGTCTTGTATACATGCTCAAGCAAAGCGTGATAATTTGGATGTTTATCCTTAGACAGGTTTTGATTAAAACCACAGAGATGAGCATGGATTTGGGTAAATGTGAGAGTGATTGGAATGAATAAAACATGGCTTTTTAAAAGGCTGTTCGAGAGAGAGAGAGTGTGTGTGGAAAAAAAGCTGTGTTTAGTAACAGAAACCTGCTGTGTGGCCATTGTGGGGGATAATGTGTTAATCGAGCCACAAACTGTGTGGTTTTTCAGGCCAGAGGTCTCATTTAAACAGGCTCGGGAAAGAGAAATGTATTTGAGCGGGGCCCCGCTGGCTGCTAGCCCTTGACTCCATTGCAGTAATGTAAATGGTGGATTAGGTGCAGTTTGCTGGGACCCCCCCTCCAACTCCTCTCTAGCCACTGCCCCCTCCTTCTCTTTTCCATTAAGACAGCTGGTATCTTTCAAAGGGTCCTGGCCCAGTGATTGATGTGTAATAGCTCCAAGCCTCACCTGCCCCCTCACAGCGTTATTCATCGGCCAGGCAACCAGCGCTGCTTTCTACTGAGCACTTTGTTTCCCGAGTAGTGGGTGGAGAGCCTTCTCCCTTGCTTTCTCTCTCTGTCTCTCTCTGTCTCACTTTCTCTTCCCTCTCAGCCGTCAATACATTATGACTTTTCATTGCCACAGTGCCACTACTTCACACTGACTCACTTCTAGTGACTCACTCAATTTGTTCAACTTCAAATTGCTCTTTTATCTGCATCAAACTACAGCTACTGATGTGCAACGCATTACCCGCAGACACTTGAACATATTGCTAATTGACTACTAACACAATTACGCATGTAGATTTTTTGTGTTGTTGCTTTGAGACTGAAAACATACAATTCTGTTAACATCAGCAAGGTAATTTAAGATACAGGATTTGGAGGGCAGTTGTGTAAAGTGTATCCAGATGCAAACTAATAGCACCTTGATTGTAAAGATACTTATAGGGGCTTAAAGCAGCTCACAACATCAAAGGAGAACGGGCCAGCCCTCCATTTGCAACAGTTCAGAGCCCTCGTTGGTTTCAGTGGAAGAGGCTTATGTTACTGATTAGAGGAGAGAAGAGGTGCTTAGCTCATACACAGATTCTGGCAGCCCCCAGGATTAGAGCGGCGGTGCTATCAAATGCTACCTTCATCAATGTTTTCATTTTCCTCACACCTCCAAGACATGCTGTTGGATATGGACACAAAGGATGCAGCAATTAACCAATTTCACTATTAACCGCTCTTTAAAACGTCACGGTTTTGTAACCGTAAAAGCTCAACTAGACTGTTTCTGTTCTCACTGCAAAAAAAGAGACATTATGGAACATTGTTTTTCTATAAACTATGAATGTTCTGTGAGAAAAATTAAGCAAAACTAGACAATTGTTTAGTTTGCAACCGGCAGACTGCAGGAGGAACCAAAACAAATCTGATGCACCAGCTTAAAATGCCGCAACAAGTTCACAAGTTACACATGCTGTCACAAGAAGGACTCCCCTTATTTATGTTATTTATGTAGCTAAAGAAGATGAGAAGTGTTCCAGCAATGGCTGAGGGACCCGACATTGAAGTGCTGTATTCACTAAAATGCCTGGAATCATCAGTGTGGGAGTATTTTGGATACTTAAAGAATGGCCAGGGGGTTGTTCAAGAAGATTTATTCAGCTATACATGCTCAAGTAAAGGTAATACACTAAGTAATAACTAAGTTAAAAAGCCATTACTTTAGTGGTAAGTTACTTAATGAAACATTGAGTTGGAAGGGAATGAAATATAAAAGTGTCACTTACAATCAAGGAAGTAGCTGTGAGCAGGAAAAAGAACGTTGCACTGTTTATAAACGAACGCTCACTAAAATGGCGTGTAATCCCCTCAAGGGCTTCAGTACAATCATTTACATCTGTTGCTGCCTCCCATCTGTGTTGAGTAAACACTAGGTATGGTAGGTAAATATACCAGGTGGAAAAGACTAACTTAACATTAGGACAATGTAAACTTCCAGCACTATATCATGGGATATAATTAATTGCATATCAGTGATTAATAACACCTGCATGTTCTCAATTTCCTTCTTTCAGTTTTTCTAAAACTGCTACAACAAAAACAACAATAGATAGGATGTCAATTAAAAAAAATAGTCATGGATGACAGTTGAAGATAAAACACTTCAGTTTATTACCTACATTAGTAATATTTTCCCCTGGAGTAATGCAATGTCCACTTGAAGTTCATCTTGGCGTGGATTATTTCATTTTCAGTTTCTTATTGACTTTTAGCCTAAAACTTACAACTTACTCCCTCTTCAAAACAAAACATGCTCATGTGATTTTATCCATCTGTAGTACTATGAAATAAATTAATACATAATAATCATGAAACTGTGGTTTTTCCTCAGACTATAATCGTACCATCTAAATCTATGATCGTTGCATCCTTAAAAGATACAGGAGGCGATGGCAGTTTGTATTTTGGAGGCGTGTGTCCTTGCAAGCACACGCGCGTTAGAACTCTCCTGAGCCCTCGCGTTTTTGTGTGTGCACTAATGTGTTCCTGTGTGTATATGCTGGCAGCCCAGTGGTCGCCGTGGTAACTCATCATTAGGTGATTAATGGGGCTGTGACGAGGCTGCGGTTTAATCAGGCCCGGTGTTTGTGTTGAAGCCGACGACAAGAGCAGCTGCCCTGTCAGTTGGTGTCTGCTCACGAGATGACAGCACCCGCTGCTGAGGAGCGCCGTTGTCAAACGTGCTTCTTTTTGTGTGTGTGTGTGTATACATGCCTGCCAAACGCCTTCCTTCTACTTTCCTCTTTCCTTCTATTCTTCACTTCATATTCTTTGTAGCTCTTTCAATAAACGCAGGTCCACTTGCAGACATTCTGTCTAATTTTCACTCGAAGCCAGTTTTGCTTTACCTGGCTCGATCTCTGTCCCTCCCTCCCTTTTTCACTCTCCCGCCCTGCTATCACGACCATGGTAACACGGGTGCTGATTGCCTGGTCTTATCCCTCTGGGTGCTGTAATAACTATTTCTAGTTAATTTGTTGCGGTGGGGGCGGAGGGGGCAAACACTGGCAGTAAATGAGAAGCCTCCTTTGTAGGCGCAGTGTGTAGGGGCAGTGTAGTGCACACAGCGTGCTGCTTCAGCTTTGCCCACTTCACTGTTTATGGAGGATTTCATTATGGCATGAGAAAGTGGTAGCTGGGCTCTTTTGAGTGAATGACGATAGCTGAAAATGGCAGTGGACTGGGCATGGCAAATGACTGGCTCAGCCTCTCTCCTCTCCCTTTCCTTACCCAGTGGATTGCTGTGTTCTTCCCTCCAGGGCTGTCACTTCACATTAACACAGTGGTGACTGTCAGCCAGGGCAGAGGGCTGGGGTGGAGTCCACTAAGCCAGAGTATACACACACACACACACACACAGATGAGCCTGGTGTCATCACAGATGGTCTGCAGAGAAGCTAGCCAGTTAACTCTGTCATTGAGCTTTATGCTGTGTCCCTACAACATTGGCATGGCATTACAAACGACAAGCAGCGTCTTGTGCTGAAAAACCCCTGGACACATTATCTCTGAGGAATTCTATTGGCTGCAAGCCTCATCCTCAAATGCAGCACCACCTTTTTGTGCTTATTCAGTTATGACTTCCCTTTAGCTTATTGTGTTACAAATTCTCTACATGATTCATGTCTTTCTACATTTCTCACTTTCTTTTTTCCACCCTTTTACCCTTTATAACTCTCTTTTACTGCCTCTCTGAAAGAAGGGAAATATGTTTGAGCAGGAAACTAGAAGGTTCTGTTCTTTTGATAAAGCTGCTCAGTGCTCTCCAGAGTCTTCATGGTTGTGGAGGGGAGTTCCAACAATTACTGTGATGCTGAGAAGAGTCAGCACAGCTGCCTGTTCTCTAGGAACCAATCTTTTATTTCTCACCCACAAAAAAAATCTCAGTTAAACTTAGAAATTGCAGCTTCTGTACAGTAGGGAAAATTATTATTGACATGGGTTTATGCTAATTGTTTTTCTCCTCTCATCCACAGCTTTTCTGAAACACTGGGGTTGTTGGTGTGGCCAAATTTTCCCTGGATTTGACTGGTAAATTCAGAAGACTGAAGCCCAGGCTCACAGTCTACCTTTCACGGAGGCCCAGCCGTGAGAGGACTGAGGAAGGCACGTGGCGGATCATGACGGCCGACAAAGAGAAGGAGAGGGAGAAAGAGCGGGACAGGGACAGAGATAGGGACCGGGACAAGAGAGAAGCCGGTAAGTCCCGTCGGCAGGACGGGGACCGGGGCGAGAGTGAGAGCTCCAGGCCCAGGCGCAGCTGCACGCTGGAGGGCGGGGCCAAGAACTATGCAGAGAGCGAGCACAGTGAGGACGAGGACAACGATAACGGCAGCACAGGCGGAGGCAGCGGCACGGCTGAGGAGGCCGGAAAGAAGGGCAAGAAGAAGACGCCTAAGAAGAAGTCACGCTACGAGCGCACAGAGAACGGAGAAATCACCTCCTTCATAACAGAGGACGATGTTGTTTACAGACCCGGAGGTAAGTCCCAGTCATGGCTAATCTAATTGTCAGCAGGAGGGCTGCGCGCTGGCACGGTCTCTTAATGCAGTGAAGTAAAGTCAAAAACTATCTCTATTCATCAACTTCTCCACTTTAAGAATAATCTTAAACCCACCTCATTAACAGCACATCCACTCATTTACTTTTATCTTACTTTGTTCTTAATAGGCTCGTTTTTAGGAATTAAGACAAAAGTTTTAATTAATCAATGATTCATTTCTGGGTTGTTAAAGAAACCGTTATCTCTGTTGCAATAAGCTGCTGAGGGATTGCAGATTTTCCAAAGTAGCAACTCTCCAACAGCAGAAGTACTCCCTCAGGCTAGAGGCCAATGCATCACATAATCAATTCCAAGTTGACCCACTCTGTGCTTTGTCTTGGGCTAAGTCAATAAAGCAAAGTGGTGCTCGACTAGATGATGTGATAGTGACGACAGCCATGATAATGATTTCATCCCAACACCATCTGACTCACTGAAAGTATGCTATCTCCTCTGGGGCCAAAAGGTACTCTAGTTTCCTGGAGAGACGTTTGAGCTGCGGTACAGTGTCTTTATTATGTCAGATGAATGAGGCTAAAAAGAGAACCAACCTTTCCCGCAGCTGTAAACATGGCCTCTTTTTCACCTACTGTTTATAAATTGGTTGTACTAGAGGGGGGAATGTCAACACTCACTGTCGGAAGGAAGCCAGGCTAGCTTGTCGTGCTTGTGTGTAGTCTCCTCTCTCTCTCTCTCCTTCTCTGCCACTGCTCAGTGCAATCCCCAATGCACCTAAATCATTGCCGCCGTGTCTTTTCATTTATCTAGCAGCTAGCAAAAGGTCAAGTAGTGGGGGGAGGGGGGGAGGGCAGCAGCAGCCCACATTGCTTGGATATTTAATGGGAAGATGTAGAAAATTATAGTCAGTGTGTTAGGTAATCTTCTCCAACAAACCACCCCTACACACACACCCACACAAACACTCAGCCTTCCTTCTTTCCTCTTCAGCTACTTCAAGTAGGTGCAGTGAAACAGCCAGACCTCCCCACCCTGCTGCACTCTCCATCCAGGCCATCTAGCTCTGGTATCAGTGGTGGTCCTCAGGCAAGCAGTCACACTGAACCAAAGCCTTGTTGTTGCTCAATCTCTATTTCTGTTTTTCTAACGCTCCACTACGGACTCCATTGAAGCCTTTTTTGCTCTGCATTTCATGTTTAATAGAGAGAGCACCAGCGCTTTGTCTCACAGTCAACCATGCAGAGAGGGGGGAGTAGAAGGGGAGAGAGAAGGAGGAGGGGGGATGGTGTTAAAAAAAACAAAAAAAAACGGAAGCAGTCAGTCACATCAATGAAACATTCAAAAGGCATATAAACAAAGTCGAGCGTCTCAGTGGATTAGCCCTGCCGAATATTTATATTTCCACATCCGAGTGAACAGCAGAGCCAGTGTCTGGTTGATGGGGAATATTTATGTTTCCTGTCTTCTCCTTCAATTAGTTTGACAGGTCTAAAGCAGCCCAAGTGTCACAACGTGCTCCTGCCACGCAGATTGTGGCTGTTAGACTGGTTTAGATTAGGGATGAGCCAGGATTGGATAGTGGTGGCCCAGGTGTCGGTACACTAGTTTGTAATTTACCTCCTATTGTCAACACGGAAGATCCTCCACCTCAGCAACTGACCTCCTGCTGTCTCCTCTGCTTATTGTTCAAGTGATAAGCCCTCTGCCTGTGTGTGTGTGTGTGTGTGTGTGTGTGTGTGTGTGTGTGTGTGTGTTTTCCTCCTCCTGCTTGGTCATTGGTAGCAGCCTTCTTGCAATCAGATTTGATGTGTGCAGCTTAGGCAGGCACAAAGCCTGCCATGGATTATGCTTTACTAAATGTTAAATCCCTTTATAGCCGTCTAGTGACACACAATATGTAAAACTGACCACCCTGGGTGAGGGATTTGCACAGCCGCAGACATGGGGAGAGGGGAAAAGACTGTGATGGAGAGCAGCGCAGAAACCGGAATACTCTTTTGATTGCTGTTGTCATAGGGAGCTTTACAAGCACATAGGCCCATGTCATCACATGAGAAATAACAGGTAAGCTAGTATTGAAACAGTCTGCACACTCCCAATCTCCAGCCACCCTCCAATCTCTCTGCTTAGCCCCTCTATCCCTTGAAGATGGGTTCAGGCGGCTTAGTGCTCATCGATTGGATGGGGAAGGGTGGAAGGAGAAGTGCAATCAGCCAATAGGTGGGCCTGAAGCTAACTCTAGCTCTGCTGCCGCTGTTTTAAAAGGGATGGAGGAGCGGTTCTGTGGTGGTGACCAGGGGACTGTGTCCCGAACCATTTGTATGGTCGGCTGCTGAGGGTGAACAGCCCGATGCAGCGCAGGCAGACATGCCGAATCGATCGGTGCCCTGTGGCTGAGCTCTCCCCACTTCCTGAGGCCCAGTCAGACACCTCCAGAGCCTGTTCTCTACACTCGTCTGCCCCCCCCCCACTACCTCCACCACCACCACCCCATATTATAGATCCTCTCTCTGGAGATTATACACACTGCCATGGGGGGATCAATAGGAGACACCCTAGGAGCACAGAGACACACTAAAAACTTTTCAGTACACACACACGCACACTACACTGATAACCTGTATTTGTGCACACTCACAAGCTTACTGTAACAGATATACATGCACACACTTACTGTATACAAAGCATGTTTTTAACAGTCATAGACACAGTCCCTATCTCTGACAAGCACACTCCTGCTGCACACCAAACACACAAGCGCGGTCTAATACACACACACACACACACACACACAGAGCACCATCCACATAGCTCATCTCCTCTCTCCACCGCAGTAGAGCTCTGCTTGGCGCTGCAGGTGGCTGGCTGCCATAGTATGTCTCCTTCCTTCCTAACTGACTGACTGGCTGGCTGGTCTGTTTTTAAAATGGAGAGAGCTAATGGAAACCACTGGAACCCCCCCCCCAACACACCCCCCAACACACCACCCCCCCTTCCCCACCCACCCACTCCTTCTGCCCTTCTTCCTCGGTGTATGTCACACAACATGGCTGCCACAGTTTCAGTGGGTTGGCTGTGGCAGCAGATAAAGACAAGACTTTAATTTAGGTATTTCCTCTTTAGAGAGCAATAGATTTGTGAAGAGAGTGCAGTGTACAACACAGAGAGATTGCAGGCAAGCATTAGAAAAACACCTTGTGTGTATGAGTGTTGGGGGAGTTGTTGATGTGGACAGCTGGCACTCCTTGCCGCAACCACCACAGAACCCTGGGGAACATGTGTGTATGTGTATATGTGTGTGTGTGTGTGGCACTGTATGTGTTGTGCAGCAGGGGTGCGTCTGACACACACATGTAGCGTTGGATACCCAGCCCCCCATCCGCCTTTCTTCAAACTCCAGACCAACTGTTGGCAGTCACATATAAACCTGCCATGTTCTTTTTGTTTCCAAGGGCTTCAGTTTTTTGTTCTCATATATAAATATATATCAGCTGTAATTTCCCTCATGTTGGCAGGTTTAGAAATGTATGTTGTCGTCATTGCTAAAAATGTAGAGAATCTCCATCGGTGCAGATGGTGACACTGATTCACCACATCAGCCACATTAAAAAACTATATTTTAAGATTTTAACTTAACAATACAAGTGGGATTTTGCACAAGCATAAAATAACATTTCACTAAGTGCTTAGCTGATTCACTGCAACCTTTTAGATATTGTTCAGTTCTGTCATTTGGAGTCAAACAAAATGCTCCATATTTCATTCAGTATCTTTTAAATTAAACAGTCAGTTGTTTAAATCTAAGGTACCTGCCATATAATTCCATCATCTATCAAAATTTCACCGCCAAGATATTTGATTCAGAGCAAAGTAAATCATACTTGGTAGGAACACAACACATCTGTATTCTGCTGTCAGTGAGGATCCCCATGGGGAAGCCAGTATAACGTGCTTCAGTAAAAACGCTGGAATAGTTATTCTAGAGCCAAGGCACCGTAGGCTACAGCTCGATTAGCATAGCACATCCCCTCCGCTGCAAAGTCTAGTTGTCGATCAGTTTGCTGTTTCCAGTCAAGCTAACATGAGGGACAAGCCCTTGGAGTCATCTCATATTGAAACATAGCAGTGTGAATCTGTAGCCTGTCGCTAACTGAACGGATCTATTTTTAAAAAGCCCTCTCTGCTCTCCCATCTCTCCCCACGCTAGAGACTCTGGGAAAAAGGCTTTTTAGTGAAATCCAACCACCTGCCGACTGCTAAATGAGAAAGCGTGGGCTAGCCGAGAGGGAAAGGAGAGGAGGAGTGGGGGGGGGGGTGTTGTCAAAGAGCCTCTGTTCTCCCCTAGGAGCTCAGTCAGCTGTAGGCCTGCCCTATTGTAGAGAGCTGATGGTATCGCTTGCCAGGTATTTCCCACTGCTTTTCCAGTGTGAAGAAGGGAGAGTTGTTGGGCTGGTGTTAAAGGAGAGAAGAAGGAAATTTGGGGGAAGAATCAAGAGTCCGTGTGCCTCTGGGGCCTTGATTGCCTGTTATGCCACCCCACTGGGACCAACCCAGCAGGAAACGGCACAAGGCAGCTCTGGTCATCAGCTGGTCTCCCTCGCAGAGGCTCTGTGGTTGGTGGTGGATCAGTAATAACACCAGTTTCCCTCTCTCTAGTGCTCTCTCTGTCTTTCTTGGCCCTCAAGTCCCCTCACACCCCTGTGGTTCCATTATTGCATTCCTTGTGCTATTTAATTTTGGGATCAGTACACTCAAGGGGGGTAGCTTTCCTAAAGCCTTGCACAACTCTGCAACATGTATGTTTCTGTGTGTGTGTGTGTGTTTTTTTTCCTGTATATTCATGCATGTGTGCACTGCCAGTTTTAGCCAAGCACCGCTTTTAACAATGCAGGTGCTCTCACCCGCCCCCCATCACTGTTTACAAAACATTGGCATATATGACTGTGTTCACAATGTGACTTTTCCATTGTTGCTTGCTCGTAAAAGAAAGCCAAGCTGATATTATCTAAGAACTCCCCCTCCTCCTCCTCCTCCTCCTCCACCTCCTCCTCCCCTCTGCTGGAATGCTGCAGCAAATTAAACAGCATCTTATTTGCTTGGTACAGAGAGTCGGACACGGCTCTTTTGCTGAGGCTAGGTGTGTTTTAGATTAGACATGCTTGGCAGCCATAAGAGAATGGCTGGCTGAACAATGAGCTACAGCTGAGAAAATTGCTGTGTGTGTATATATATATGTGTGTGTGTGTGTGTGTGTCGCAAGGCAATAACAATGACTATTGCGTTCCTTGAACTCAGCAGTGACAATGTAATTGGAGAAACGATGACCGTCAGGATCAAGTTTCAGTGTAGTACTCGGGTCTGAGGAGCTGTGCTCAGTAGCTTCATGATTATCTCCCTGTGTCGAAGTATTGAGCTTTCCCTCGCTCTCTATCTGCTTGAGTGGCGTGGCTGTCGGTTGTGGATCGCAGGGTGGAGGCGAGTAGAAGAAGAAGTTAAACTTATGGCTGCTGAGGGAGTGAGAGCACTCTACTACAAAGGCTCTGCTGTGGTTCTCCCTCCTACAGCGAAGGCTTCATCCATCCAACCAGCACGCACTTCATCCCTTAAAAAAAAAAAAAACTGCCCATCCCCCCACACAGACCCCCACCACAGCTAAACCCTTCGTCCCTCCCCTTTCCACTTCTCCACTTGAGTGAGGAGACCCACTTCCAAATGCACAAAATGGCAGGAATGTTTAACAAGCCAGGCAGACCCTGGAGGGAACCGTGTGGCCCCCTCCTCTACCCCACCGAGCCTCCCAGAGCTCTGTTGCCTCCTTTTCGTTCAAACAGCAGAGTCTGAAGCATTAACTTGGTTTTAACTTTCACATTCATTGAGATTCGTGTTATAGTCGCTTTCAGAGAAATGCCCTTGAGGTAGTAGTCTTCCAGCGCCAGGATGAATTCAAAATGTGCTTTTGACGTTCGAAGAATAGACTCGCTTGCTGTCTGTGAATGATTAAACTAGATCCCTGTCTTTTTTTTTCTTTTTTTTTTCTCACCACCTATCTTTTTCACTCTCACTGTCTGTTCTTTATGCCTGTTGATGTGCTCTGGGGTGCAGACAAGGAGATCCGGCCTCTCTAAATGAATGTGCCAACGAGGTGAAGGGACACTAAACCCTAATTCCCTCGATTTGACTCCTCCGAAACATGTCATCTCATTCAGATTAGTCTCTTTTGTTCTCAGCCCTCCCCCCACTCCCTCCCTCCTCTGCTACCCGCTTCTCTCTGTCTCTCTCTCTCAACACACACACACACACACACACACACACACACACACACACACACACACACACACACACACACACACACTGTGTCGCTCACAGATCACACAATAGCACTGATGGATATTTTCATTCATGTTATCTTGTAAATGACTTCCAGGGATGGTGTAGAGGAGAGAGAAAAAGGAGGAGAGGGGAAAAGCGAGAAGAGGGCAGTACTGAGAGAGATATAATGCGTCACTCAGCCAGCGAGGGCGATAAACCCCACCCGCCCCCCCCTCTCTCTCTCTCTCTCCTCCTCCCTTTAGAACAGCTCATTCAGCCCACAGCAGATAACAAGCCCACCCTGGGGTTACACACACACACAGCCTCTCAAAAAACAAAAGCCCATGATGTCACAGGCACACTCATACACACCAGCCCCTCTACAAATGGTATCTCGGATGTCAGAGCCATTTAATATCTTTGCCACCCCTCTTTTCCTTTGCAAGCGGTAAGATAAACTACAGCCAGATCGATAACTCTGTTGACACAAACAAATAAATAACAGATGATGGCAGTGTCAGTCACTGAAAAAAAAAAAGAAAAAAAAGCTAGCCACACATCTTTTGTGAGGGGAAAGTGTGGCTTAGCACCAAACAGCTCAGCATGTGTAGAAATGAGCACCAGCAGAATGTGTTGTGTATCCTTCGCAAATCCTTCCTACAGCGGCTTCTTCTTTTAACCAAACCTTTATGAAGCAGCTGCTAGATATTGTAGCGTTGTAGCTTTTCCTCTTCATGTGTGTGTTAATGTGCCAAACGGTAGGCAGAACCAGCTCTCAGATCAGTAACAGCCTGTTACATTGCTTCCATTTGAATAGAAGGTCAATTTTCAGCCTGTGTGATCTATTTTTTTTAATCAATTAAGCATCAGTGGCTTTTGATTGCTTTGCTTGTTGAGCTAGCAAAAAATCTCTCTCACAGGTTATTATTTAAACCAGAATTTATTTATTTATTGTTCAGTTAAAAGCCAAAAGTGAATAAGAGACAAATGCTAATATGGCTTTTGTGAATTCAAATCTCTTTTTATGTTTAAAAAAAAAAACCTAACCCATGGCTGCAACATACTGTGCTAGGCTTAGCAGTAACCATTAGCCATGTCCCCCACCTACTCCTCCTTTCTTCTCGACAGAAGTGGCTGTGTGTTTTTTGTCCGCTGCAGCGTGAATGTTTTTGTTAAGGAGATGAGAGTTCACGACCCGGCCATACCACCAGTCACATTCAATTTAACAGCACAGCCGGTCAGGGCCACCTCCTCTCACACAATGCTTTTAACACTTATGAGGGTTATGTAATTTGGCGACATTTTAAAACATGAATGAGAGCAGAGAGGGTGTGTGTGTTTTTTTTTTCTTTCTTTTTGTTTCACAACTAAGCAAAGCGAACAGGCCATATGGTGCAATGACAAAACTTGTATTTTGTCGGAATGGGTTACAGTGATGGCAAGGAGAGGGTGTTGGGGGGGGGGGTTAAAGCCAGTATTGCTCACTGGTGTATAAATGGAGTGGAACAATAACATAATTCCCCTTGGGCGTAATGTTTGCTTTGGAAAGGCAACCTTGTAGCGCTCCAAAAGTCCTTAATCCTATTACTTGCATTCCAATTGAATTTGACTCAAGGAGAAAAATGTCTTTTCAGCAGAGGTAAGAGCACACAAAATAATATATTACTGAGTCTGGCTGCAAAAAAAAAACATGAAAGCTTTGAGAAGTGTGAACATCTTCTTTCTAACTCACTGTTTTTCCTTTTTTTTCCTTATGTGCAGATTGTGTGTACATTGAGAGTCGGCGGCCCAACACTCCCTACTTCATTTGTAGCATTCAGGATTTCAAGCTGGTGAGTAGTTTTTCCACCTTCTCTCTGTCCTGTTTATGTTCCTGTATCCTCATGCAGACGGGTTGAGGTTCAGCCCACCTATCCCATATCACAAGCTGGAAAACAAACCACACTTAATCTAGAGAGCAAAGTTGTCAGAAGAAATCAGAGCAATGATCACCTGTGCACCAGAATTAGGAGATACAAATGTAGTGTTTTTGTTACACTTTGGTTGTTGGATGAGAACTGAATACATCTCGCAGTGAATATCCTTTTTAAAGGGTCACGGTGAAAAATAAAAATCCCTCTGAGATTCTGTCTTGAATATTAACCACCTTTGCAATCCAGTGGCAGTGTAATAATGCTTGTAATGGAAATAAAGATGTTTGTCGATGCACTTAATTGATTTAATGAAGGAGACCTTCACCAGTTTTCAATTGATTTTTTTTTTACAAGCTAATGTGGCCAAATTGCCTCTTTTGCTGAATAAAGAAAGAAATTAGTTTTTAATTTGCTACTGAGAACAGCTGATTCATCAAGGCTCGGTCAGTTTAGCAAAAGTACTTGTTTTCTCGGCAGTAGGACACCTAAAATGTATCGCAGACAACACACACATGAAATTGATTTTCCCACTCTGCATTGCCTATGTTGCTAAAGGGGAAGTCACATTTCAGTTCATTCAATAGATTTGTCTTCTTTTATGTTGATGAAAAAAGAGGTAACATTGATATGTGGTAGATATGTGAAGATATGTGGTTAGATAGTTTGCTACATTGGCAAGCTGCACAGTTTTAGAAGTCAAACCAAAACACAATCTCTCTCTCTTTTTTTTAATTAATATACAATCTGGAAGAGCTTCATTGTCTAAGGTCTTGTTTTTACATTTCCATTAATAATAGTTGGCTCCAGCTCTGGGATTTTTGTCGGAGGTCAGTGCACCAAAATAAGTGTTTCTATTGGCTAAGGAAATTTGCAGGCCAAAGTTCACCGAATGTGAACTTACAGGGGAATCCTGAAATGGATTATGTAACTGAAAGTGATTGTTTTTTAATTGGTCCTTTGTATTATTTGCCAACTGCCATGAACTCAGAGCAGAACACACTTCAGTGCAAGTTTGTGGTAACATGACTGCTGTTTATTAGGTGAAGACTACTGGAATATATAATCGATGGGCCTGTGTGTTGCCAAATGAAGCGGCATCTAAGCTTGCTGAAGCGAGCTTTGGCTGTCTTTTAACAGATTGGTTGTCTAAGCAGAGCGCAGAGGGCTCGGTTAGGGGCAGCCAGGCCCCAGGGGGCCAAAGTAATGGCTGCCAACAGCCAGGGTGATGATGGGAGGTCAACTCATAGGCCACAAACACCACGTTTGGAAAAGGTGGAATACTCTCTCTGTGTGTGTGTGTGTGTGTGTGTGTCTGTGTGTATAAATGTATGTATATGGGTGTGTGTCTGTATGCATTTTGAGTTAAGCATGTTGGCACTTTTGTTCCACGTGTGAATACTTTTGGGTGTGAAGGGCAGTCGTTGTGTGTAGACGAGGCTTTAAGGTGAGCTGCAGGCCATGCAGAGGGGAGGACAGCCAGGCCCTGCAGCAGCAGGGTTTTAATCGGATTGCAGCTAGAGAGTGCTGAGGACGGCAAACCCTCCTCATGCATGCACACGAGCATACACGCACTCGCACAAAAACCCACGCACCTGCACCTTGATTAAGAGCGCCAGAAGAGGTCTGGGGCAGACAGAGGTAATTGTCCCGGGAGAGAGAGAATACAGGCTCCATTAGTTGACCCCCCTCTCTCTCTCTCTCTCTCTCTCTCTCCCTCTTTCTCTCCCTCTTTCTCACTCTCTCTCTCTCCCTCTCCCTGTGTATCTCTCGTTCTCCGTTACTCCCTCCCCCCATCCATCTGTAATTAATGAACAGCCATCTGCATGCCTGTATGTGTTACCCTTGTCCTCCTATGTTAAAACAACAAGCCCCGCTGGCTCTCTAAACAAGTACAACGTTTTTCAATGAGCTCACTTTGTCGCCAGGCTACAAATCACAAAAGGTTGGCACTACGCTGGCTACATTGAAAACTCATAATCGCTATTTACTAGACCACACAAAATCCTCTTTTAGGATAATATCTGATGATAGCTGATTTAGGTTGTAATTGCACATGCTGGTATAAACTACCATCTAGCTGGCAAATCTCAAATCTACCCGTCACCCTGCACTCAAAACTGGGGCACACAATTGTGCCTCTGGGAGGGGGGAAAAATAATCATCCAGTCATTTCTTTCTCTTGCCACAATATGTTGAAAATGAGAGAGAACAGGCAGTTTGAGATCTATGTAAGTGAACCACGCATTAGACATCAGCTCATTCTCTTGATTTCCCATCTTCTCATCCCTCTGTGTCTCCAACTCCAACCCCCACTTTTCTTGCTGCACAAATTATCGATCGACCCCCCTCTGTGTGAGAGGGGAGGGACAGGGCTTTGGAGGCGCAGCAGAGGGGGAGGAAATTTCATTGGTCCTGAACCAAACAACCTCATCAATATTGCCCCTCTCGCACCCTTCTCCTTTTTTCCTGTCACTCTCTCCTCCCTCAGTCTTTAGGCTGTAACAGTCTCACTCGTGTACTTTATCTAATGACCTGTGAATCCAATTAGTGGTGTGTAGAAATCCTGAATGCAGCCATCAATCTCTCCTGCGTGGGGAAGAACAAGGATTGAAACCCGCCTCTCTGTCTCTTTATATCTTTCTCCCTGCGTTGCGATGATTCTGAGACTAGTCTCGTTACATGTCTGTGTGCTTCCTTGTTTCTCCTGTGTGCGCACACACACACACACAGAGCACAGTCATCCAGCAGTAACGCATGCAAAAGTAAATCCATTCTGCAGCATTATTGGGGTCATTCTGGACATAGAGGACAATCATTTTCCCTAGTTTGTTTACTCAACGGCGGCAGCTGCAGTGCCCACTGTAACCTCTGTGACATATTGATCCAGCCATATAGATTTCAGTCTCCTGCCTTCCTCCTAAAATGTCTGCCCAGATACAAAGGTGACCAGTAGGAGGCCATTTTAACCGTTAGCAGTGTTAAACAAAATTGGCAGCGGAAGCTAGACATCAAAATGCAGCCCCTTTATTATTAATTGTTTACCAGATTCATGTATAGATCATTAGAGACCAATTAGGATAAACATTATTTATACATTTTTAAAAATAGGTATGGATATAATAAAAATTTGATGTATGAATTTGAGTTCAAAGGGGAAAAAGTATGGTAACTGCAAATGCAAATATAGACTATAAAATTGCATATTAAGATGTATCGTTAATAAAATGTGTCTTTGATTCCCTCTCATGTGATCAATTAGGTCAATTAAGGGCCAACAATCCTCAAATGTGTTTTCCCAAAAGGACTAGTTTCACTTTACAGCCGGTGCCATGACCTTGTAATGTGTTTACAATCTATATTTGATGAGAGTAATGCAGTGAGCCTCCCGCTGTAGACTGTGTGTGTGTGTGTGTGTGTGTGTGTGTGTGTGTGTGTCCTTATGTTTATATTCTGCTCATGTAATTTAGATCATGCAGTTTGTGTACGTATTTATCTGATTCAACAATGCACATACACACACACACAAACAGACCTACGTGAGTTGCCTGTTGGTGTGAGAGGAGAACCTGAGACAAAAAGCCACCTGACAACCACGACTGAGCGCTGAACAATCTTCAGCCATAACTGCCCGCTGACCCTGACTTCAACAATCCATCCTGCTTTCTCACCTTGACTGTCTCCTCTGTCTCCATTTCTCTCTCCTTCTCACTCTCTCATCTGTCTGTTTCTACACTTCATTCCCCGCTCATCCCCTCTCCTCTTTATCTGCTGTCACTCACCTCCCTCCCTCCGCCCATCCCATGTTCTAGTCATTGTGTCCATGTCCTCGACGCTCATTGACCCCCTACCTCCCTCTCTGCTTGTATCTAACCTCATTTGCTGTTATTGGCCAAGTCAGCTGTGTTCCGTCCTCCCTCCCTTCCTTCCCCACATCCCTTTCTCTCTGCTCTCTCCCAGCATCCTTGTCTCCCTCCCTCTTTCGCTAATGGAGTGATTGCAGCGTTTCTCCCTCCGGGAACGGGGGATTGAGGAGCCCAGTACGTCAACACACACACCCACACACAGTCTCTCTCACTGTTTAGCCACATACACACTCATTCATCTCTACTCTTGGATCCCCCTGCTTATGGACATTTAATTAGATGCCATGTACAATACAATTATCTTGCCAGGAGTCCAGCTCATATGTTTCAGACCTGATCAGCTTAAACGGAGGAGGGATTTTCTTTGTCATAAAAACAGTATACTGACATGTGCGTGTACTTGTGTCTCGGCATCAGTTTAAAAACACAGCATAGGTTAAAGCCATCTCAAGGTTGAGTGTGCTGTTTGCACTGTCAGATGTGTAGTGTACTGGTGCATTTAAATGTGTGTCCAGTGAAAAACGCGCTGATACAGTATGTTTGTTCAGACGTCCAGCACCATCCACACATGTAGGTGATTGGATGTTATTGATGTGTATCAATCTAATTGATGGGATCTGTTGAAAGAAAAGGTGTGTCTGGAAAAGAAAAACCTCAGCTCTTATTTATTAGTGTTTGTCCTCGTATTTTACATGTGGCTTCTGCGGTTATGATTTAATGATGCACAAAATACCATCAAAATTTTTACGCAACATGAACATTTTCGCTGCAGTAATTTACTCGGCAACATATTCTCCAGTAAAGTGTTTTAAGCAAAATTTAAACTTAAGAGGATATTGCACATTTATACAGTTCAAATGAAAAACATGAATAAACATGTTAAGCACTGAATATTTTTGCGCATCCATAGTTCTCAATGTGTTACCAGCCATATGCATTATCCATATGTGGTTACATGTGTATTCAAATGCATGTTTGTGTTGGATGGATATAACAGCATAGCGTTCCCAATTGTCATGTAAATAAGATGTATTCACCTCTGCTGCAAACACAAACGCTACACACACCAAATTGTATCTCACAGAACTGTTTCCTGATGGTCTCAACCAATCATACAGGCTTGGAAAATGCCACCTATTCAAAGCCCATAATTAAAAATGTTTGATAAAGATGCAAATATATGTGCATAAATACGCATACTTAACATGAGCAGTTATTAGGTTTTCTGCGGACCCTGAGTGCAGCCCTAATGGAATCCAAAGTGCTGGGAATTAGCTTAACAATGAGATCCATTGACTAATTAGTTTGCAGCTAGCTTGTCTACGCATATTCAGATCCCTGCAAAGGTATCACTTGGTGTACAATGTGGCATTGGTGAGTGGAGTCCCCTGCCATTGCTGTGATCCTTCCGCAGATTTCTTCCTTTATGTAAAGCTGCAGTGCGTGTCAAAGCACCCTGTGATGCATGCAGCAGTAAGTCAATGAAAGACACAACGTCAGACAGTAATGAAAAACCTGTGCGTTTCGTTCACTGGGGGAGTTGTTCAAGAAGACGGATCTCCGATTTGTAAAACTTGCCAAACAAAAGATGCTGCTAAAGGGTCCAACACCTCCAACTTAATGCAACATCTTTGAGATCACCATCCAGTTATACATGCTCAAGTGAAGGTAATACGCTAAGTAATAACTGAATTAAAAAAACATTACTTAGTGGCAACTTACTTAATGAAACATTGAGTTGGTAGGGAATGTAATCCCCCTCAAGGGTTTCAGTGCAATCATTTACATCCTGCTGCTTCCTCCCATCTGTGTTGAATAAATGCTGGTATGGTAGGTAAATATGCCAGGTGGAAAAGACTGACTTAACATTAGGAACTTGTAAACTTCCAGCATTATGCCATGGGATCTAATTAAGTGCATTTCAGTGATTAATAACACCTGCATAAGAGATGTTCTCAATTTATTTATTTCAGTTTTCCTAAAAGTGCAACAACAAAAACAACAGGACAAATAGACAGGATTTTCTCAGGCCACATGTAAAATTAGATTCATTATTAAAATGATTATGTTTCTTATTCACTTTTAGCCTAAAACTACCTCTGGTGTTGATGCAGAATCGTTGGTGAAGTGTGTGTCTTATGCTCTCTCTTCAAAACAAAACATGCTCATGTAATTTTATCCATCTATAGTACAATGAAATAAATTAATACATAATAATCGTGAAACTGTGATTTTTTTTTTCCTTCAAACTATAATCACACCATCAAAATCTATAATCGTTGCATCCCTATTCCCTCTTTTAATCTTCAAATTCGACCACCCTCCACCCCACCCCCATCGAACATTTTGAAATGCAATTATGGATCAGTGAGCACCGCCATCAGTCGCACTTCTTGTTAATATTTATCGAGTGGAGCGGCAGCCGCTGCCATCTCTTGAGAGAGGGGCACTACAGTCATTAGGGGCAATTTTCTGTGTGTGTGTGTGACTGCCGCTCAGCTCTTCCTTTCATTCCACGGTCCACTCAGCCTGCTGTAAGCGAGCTGGTACATTTCACAGGCACGAACATGTGGAGGTGCAGCCTTTTTGCAATTTTGTGTGTGTGTGTGTGTGGGGGGCTGTCTTAAGTGTCTGCTTGTCTCTGTGCTCTCTGTGAGCAAGCAGCTTTGACAAGAGCATCTAGCCGTCTATAGACATGGCCGGCCAGCCGAGCCTGCTGTAAGCCATTTGATTGAAGCATTCTGCCTGTATTGTTCCCCATTGAGTAGCAGCCTTAAAGCAATAGAACCGCAGCACAACAGCTACTAAACACTGAATGGCCATTCATTGTCACTTACCTACAAAAAGAAAACAGCCCAGAAATAGTTGCTGACATTATACTTAACTGTGGTCGGCTGGAGCAGGTTAACACATGAAGTGGAATATTTTTTTTCTCTCAATTTGAACAAATTAATCTGCTCAGATGACTTGCCTTTATTTGACAAATAGCTCCCTCCCTCTCCTCCCCTCACAGTTGGCTGTGACTAGACCCTGTGAGCAAAGGATTTTTTACTGCTGCTTAGGCAGTATCAGGTGACTTTCCCTATTATGACCGTTTTGATTAATGCTCCTCTGTGAGGTAAGCTTCAACCCACCAATCGTGCCTTCCCCCTCTCATTCCCCTCCCTTTTCCTCTCTTTGTGTGCACACTTGAAATTTCATTGAGGTGAAGCCATTAATGCCATTCTTTGTAATAACATTAGGTCATTTAGCTGAGGTGTTGGGGTCACTAGCTGCTGCAGCTGCTGTTTCTACGCAAGCATGTTTTTAAGCAGACACAAGTCAGCTAGACTGACGAGTGCTGGTTTCATCCCGGTGTCAGTTTGCAAGCTTGATGTGTTTCTCAAATCAGATGGAGACAGGCACGCATCTCTCAGACAGCTACAGAGCTCTGCCTCTTTGAGGAGGCAGGTTAGATTGATTGTCCACATGAGCGCAGTGATGAATAAATAAAGCAACACAAATAGCAAGGTTGAGATAACAATACAGTTCAGACCCAGCGAGCAGAGGAGGCTGTATTCAGGTCTCCTTGTGGGTATAAAACCAAAACCTACCCAACCTTCTCCTTGGCTACTCTCTTCTTCTCTCCCTCTTAGTCCCATCTTTTCATCTTTTTGGACAGATAACACTTTCTTTTCTCACCCTCACTGCCCTCCCTGTGCATTAGCTAAATGCTGCTATGGAAACTAGTTGCGCAGCCAATAGGATTATCTCTTTTTCTTGGATAGAAGACGGGAGGGGAGAGGAGGGAAGTAGAAACGGAATGAAATCAAAATGGGGTTTTGTGTGTGTTTTTATGAGTGGTGATTACCTTCCCAGATGGAGAGGGTGCAGCCTCTGGACACTGGGGGGGGGGTTGGGGGAGCTGAAGGGCCATAGCATTTTCATAAGGCTCTAAGCTCAATCAATACCCACCTCTTTGACCCACCACTGCTAAATTATTCAACAAAGAAGCCTTTTGCCCATTCTCCCCCTTTGAGTTTCATTAGTTGAGTTTACTTTCACTTGCCTGGAATGCAAATTTGTCATGTCATTTTTTTTTTCCAGTGACAGATGTCATTTGGGTTTAGCATATATATACAAGTGCTAATTTCACCCCTGGTTGCTGAGTCGTTGAAATATTCAGCAGTGCCTCAGACACTTTCTTATTTTATTTTATTTTCTTTTTTCTTTTTCCTGGCACATCACAAGTGAAAATGTCTCCTCTGATGTCTTCACTAACATCTGAAGTAAATTCACTGCACTCCGATGTGGAGCACTACTACTTTTCTCTTTAAAGCAGAAGAGCAAACAGACAGCGCAATCTTCTTTTTGATGAGAAAGTGGGAAAACAAATGTAGCAGAGATGCCAGGAAAGGCAGGTAGATTTGACACTCTCAAAACCTACAGGACTCCCAAACCCGGTTGTTCTATATGAAAATAATGACAGGGCCCTTTTTTTTAATTACCAGACCAGGTCTTCCTGTTAGAATGAAAACAGTCTACTCCTCTGTAGGGGGGGTTACATGCTAAATTAGAGGGTGAAGAGTCCTTTGAAGTCAGCTAGTGGTCATAGTATCTCATAATCACTGGGACTAGATGGTTTTAACAGTAGGTACCATAGAATAAGTCCTTTTTATTTTTACCGTACTCATTATTTTTCAGCTGAAAGTATCTCTGATAATATCTGTTAGGGGCTCTAGTGAGCATTGTATTCAAAGGAGAATCTCTCGTTGTCTTTGCTTGGCCACCCAGTGCTGAGTGTAGTAACCAGACACTAAACACATTTGCGTGGATTGGTCAAGCTTTAATTGGATTGGCCTCTGCTCTGAAAATGGACGGCTAATTTTACCCCACCTCCTCATCCTCTCCCGCTTTACATTTCCTCTTCTCTCCTGTCCCCTATTTTTCTCCTTCCCACCTTCCACTCCCCCTCCCTCTCGCTCTCTCTCTCTCTCTCTCAGCTTAAGTGGGTATCTGGCGTGCTTCACCGCTGGTTCTCAGCTCAGCTCAGTGTAATTTCCAGCTTGTCCAATGTGTGACATGCCAATAAAAAAAGAATGAGAGAGAATAGAAGAGGAGGAGGAGGAGGGTAACGCTGTGGAAGTGGAGATTTACAGTGGTATCGGGTTCACACGCTTCCACTAGGGCCCTATTCCCCCCACCCCCTCGGTTCTCGCTCTCTCTCCTTTTAAGAACACATGGTGCAAATTAACTCTCACCAGTGGAGAGAGCAGAGAGAGCAGAGAGAGCAGAGAGAGAGAGAGAGAGAGAGAGAGAGAGAGAGAGAAAAGAAAGAAAAGAAAGAAAGAGGAAGGGCAAGGGCATCGGTCAGAGAGAGGAGCAGACACGAGAAGAGGAAATTTCAGGGATTGCTGTGAGGTCTGAGGAATGGCTACACTTTGTACCTTGGAACCCGCTGCCTCACATAGCCTTTAAAACAACAGCAACATCACCACAGGCTGCAATCTCCGGCAGCTCCCCTGCAGCCACACTGCAATCTCATACAAACCCTCTGACATTCTGTACATGTGCTACAGCTTGACTCACTTCTAGCTTTATCTATTCTCCATCTTTGAATGCTTGTTGATCTAATGCAACACAACTGGCTCACACATGTTTGCGCTTTGATCATGAAAGGGGGGGATATCATTGTGTTCAAGAACTCTTTTATAGGCTGTTTCTCTAGCCTAACACGGTCCAGTCGGTATATGTGAACTTAGAAACAAAAGAACCACAAGAGTTATCAGTCATGTCATCAAGATTTAGACAACTGGAGCTGCTCCATAACCAACGAACAGGAGACTTCAAGGGCTCACTGCTCAAGCTTTTACAGTCAAATGAGGACTTTTAGTAGATTCTATAATATCCTCTGAACCATAAAATGCACCAATATCCTCAATGTCTCGCTTTCTGTAACACAAAAAGATGTTTATGTTTTATAGCGTACACAGTAAAAACTATAGGCTTAAAATGCTAAAGAGATTATAAAAGCAGGGCAAACATGATACCCATTTATTGGATTCAACGAATTTAGACTGCTCCTTCCTCGTATACAGAAGGAGGATTGTGTGTTTCTCGTTCAGTGCGTCACATTTCTGCCCACAGAGGTTGTGGACTGGTGTTGCATGTGCTTTGATGGGCGAGTCTAAATTGTGTTTGCCTGTCTGTCACCACCGATGGATCACATGGAATGAGGGGAACCACAGCTGTGAGGGGGCTTTGGAGACGCTTCACCACACATGCACACACACTTCATTTACTCAGCGCATAGATGTTTGTGCATTTTCGAGACTTGCACACAAAGCATTGCACACTTTATTATTCCTGGGTTGTGTAACCTTCAGTTCTCTGTTGTGCTTACTAAAAAAAACATCCAGTCTAAACCTATAAGATCTCTACCGTCTTCACCACTCTTCTGCCACCCCTCCCCTCCCAAACACCATCTCTACTGAGATGTCACACAACTACCAGTTGATTTTATTGTTGCCTCGATCTTTAACAGTACACTATGAGGCAGCATAAACACCATCCAACGATGGTAAAGACATTTCCTGGCATCAAAGGGCTGAGCGGTGCTATCCCCTCAGTAGCTGTATTCATTTCTGCTCCCGCCACACTCAAGCGCTCTTTGTTCTTCTCTTTATAGGAATGTACTTAACAGTTTGGCAGTGTTGTGTTTGTGAACAGAGCCACCTTTGTTCCAGCAGGCAGTTAACACTTGTGTACAGAGCAGAGGGAGAAAAGTCTGTGTTATTAAGCCTACTGTTAAATTAGCCTAAGCACTATCATAATGAAATGATTAAGAAAATACAGACCACCCTTAAGTCCCTTTTTTGTACAGTTGTAAAATCCCCATGTTTTTTTTTTTATCCAATGGTTTCTCCTCTACCCTTATACAGTTGTTAAAGCAAACTGCTGCCCTGCATAGCAACTGTGTCAGGGGTGCTGTTTAATTCCTTCTCTTACTTGCTCTGCAGCTAATTGAAATAATCAGAGCATTTATATATATATTTTTAATCCAGATGGGACTGGCTGTGTGTGTTTATGGTTGGACTAATATAGTCAGTTATATAGACTTTCACTGCAGCATCATGACAAGCTAACCTTGGGCTATTGAGCTTAACAGCCCATTTATAGAAAGCCATAATACCCTCCCCATTTGAGGGTGAATAACTCTTTATAGGCTCCCATCATTTTCATATCTTACGCCATTCCTCACCTTATTCCACATTATTTCTCTCGACTTCTCCTTTCTTCCTCTCCTCTACTGTCTGGTTCTTGTGATGAATCTTGTGCCTCAAGGCATTGTGGGATCAGGGAGGGGGAGGGGAAAGGAGGGGGACTGATTTGGGACATTACTGATCGTGGCCCAGCACGTGGGCACATCCGAATCAGTTAAAAAACTCTCCCGTCTTCCTCCCACCTCTTCCTCCTACCTTCACCCTCCTCTCCAGGTGAAATGGAATGATTTAATGTGTGGCCCTGTCGGATTGGGTAATGGAGTTGGTGGATGAGTGTGAGAGGCTCTCTCCATCAGCAACTAGAGGGTGTGTGTGTGGAGAGAGGGTTATTGTTGGAGGTGATTGAGACCCCCGTCTGTCTAGGTGTGTGCTCCTTTGTATAGACAGTGTGACCTCTCGTCCTCTCCTCCCTGCAGAGACAAGATATACACACTTTAACACAAAACACACACCTCATTTCTTCAGCGTGTGCACCGCAGTGGAACTTGTGCTTACACTCCTCTAGCTATATACTTGTGACAGGACCTGTAGGGGACTGATGGAGCTTGCTGTTAACAGATGGCTGACTGTCTCTAAGATTACTTTTTTGGCCCAAAATGCCATCTCTAAAGATGTTTCCCTGGATCATTAGAGGGTTGTTAGATTGGCTCACTTTGGGTGATGATGAGACATAATGTTATTTATTTGTTAAAGCTCTTTTTTTTAAGCTGTTGTACAAGCGTTTCAAGTAGGTGTATTTAAGTTTTTTGTTTATCCGATTACACAATTGAAATAAAGTCACTTGCCTGTCTAATGTGGTACGAGGACACATCTGGACGCCCCGGACCACTAAACGCACCGGCTGGTGGGTAACGTACTGCGAGTTGGGCGGTGTTTGGTTTTGGCTCGTCTGTATTTCAAGCAGGAAAAAATGTCCTGGTTTAAAAAGGTTCTCATATTACAGCTAAACAGTACACTTAAAATATGTTTCTGAAAACATTTGAGGTGTGAAATAGTCAATGTAGTAACAGAATATTGTTTTGATCAGTTTGACAGTCTGATCTGAGTTTTGAGAGCCAGGTGTGTTGCACTGGACGGATTTATTTGCATAAAGTTGAGGTTGAGTCTTGTTTATGCAAAAATAGATACGGTGAACGGTCCGTCGACTCGCTGCACTGTATTCATCATGCACCCCGCAGCCATATCTCCTGCTCTCCATAGAAAATGAATAAAATCCATTGAATTGGTGTACATCGTTGCATCCAGCCTGCACACTGCATAAGGGGTTATATTGCAGTGCAGTGTTAATTCAACAGCGAAAAGTACACAGGCAGAATATTGATTATTCCTATTGATCACACTCACACCGTCCTTGCTCCCCCCTCACTCCCTTTGCCTTTGTCTTTGTTTGGACTGTCCTTACCTCTTAACATTTTACATGTTATAAAGCCCCTTTTCAGCTTGAACATTCACATCCAGTCCACCTCAGCATTAAGCCTTAAGGCAGAGGTATCGGTTATCCTTAAGAGAGACGAGTTAATAGCCCTGCTCTTGCGTGGATGACTATTTGAGACTCCCGTTCAGCTCAGGACACAGCAGCAACTGGCCATAATTAGGTGCAAACTGTTTGCTGCCATGCTAAAATGCCATTTAAATGCCAAATGGCAGCGAGGGTGTGTATAATATGTGGGATCTCTGGCCTGTTACTGTAGACTCTCTGCTGGATTGTTGCTGCTGCCAGAGAGAGGTTACAAAGAGATAAGTGGTTGTTCTTGCGGCATCAGCCCACGCTGCCCTTGTTAGCTCATCAGCTACAACTCCCCATCCAAAACCTTTCTCACTCCACCAGCTATTGTTAGCACAGATGCTATCTGGTAAACGGGAGAGGGTGTGGGTATTTAACTAATTAATGTGCAAGTGTGTATAGATGAGCCAATGGCCTTGCTGCTGGCACAGTTTAGGCAAGCTTAGCTTTTGCTGTGGAAATCCACAGAGGCAGTGTAGCTTTCCACTCAACTAGAAGTGTTTTCTTTTTTTTTATTTCCACCTCAAATCTTCTTTGAAACAGCTGATTGTGGCTCTTTGATAAAGCCTTTTGTCTATGTATCTCTGACACCCACTCTGTGCTGTTTCATTTAACTGCCTTGACTTTAAGCGTGCTAGCTGCTAGACTTCTGCTGGAGAGTGCAGCGCTGCAGGCCCTTATAAGGAGTGTGTATCAGCTCTCTGTGGATCTGCACAGAATCACAAGGTGTCTGGAGCCCACCTGTCAAACCCTACCAAAGCAATCTTTAGCACCAGCCTGACAAAAACCACTAGAGCACAGCCTGCTTTATGCCAGCCTGTTGATGTGCTATGCTAACATGCTATAACATTGATATTTATTATGGTAATATGTCATGCTAAGTTTGTAGTCATTGGTTGCCTTGAATGAAAAGAAGCAGTGTTTTCACAGGGCTGGTGCAGCAGCCGCTGAGCTTTATAGCCTTTAAAGTAAAGCAAGGCTACACATCCCCACATCCCTACCAAAGACTCTAATGTGTGTGTGTGTGCGCTTGCATCACTGTGTGTGAGCGGAGTGTGTAATCACTCCTAGCTGGCGGGCTCAGAGGGAGAGGTGGAATCAATGCAGTGGGCTATGAAGAGAGGAGAGAGAAAAGAGGAGAAGGGAGGGAGGAGGCTGATCAATATCATAGCAGCAGGGTGGGGTAATATCCACTTCATGCAGGGCTGCCACAAGCAGGGAGGATTGTAGGAGCGAAGTGGGGGTGTAGATGGGGGGGGGGGGGGGGGGGGGGGGCAACGGTAAAAAGATGCAAATCTCTGTGGCGCTGGTAAACAAGAGGCTTTGTGTCAATCACCAGATGAAGTGGCACATTTAGCATTCTCCTCTCTCCCTCTACCATTCCAACACTACTGGGGATTGTTTGCTTGGCAGCCGCCTACCCATTGGTCCAAGCCAGTGACGGGGGCGTGGCTGCACAGCGATAATGTATGGGCTGCCATGGCAATGATACCCGCTGTTTAAGAGAGTCATCAATAACCCCGCCCTGTTGTATTCCACAGACTGTTAGTCAATGTCTGCTGGATCATTCCATCATCAGCCTATCATATCTCCCTCTACACACAATCTATTACAAGCATCCACTCTGTTACAGAAAGCCAGCTGTAAGAACACCTAATCACCCTCCACCCAAGGACAGGTGGATGTCAATCACGCTATCACAATAGTCCGGGGGGGGGGGGGGGGCGGCGAGAATATGCCAACGAAACGATAGACTGAAAGCGGGACTAGCTTCTCACACACACACACACACACACACAGGCGACAGTACATAAAGCTCTCTCTTCATACTGCTACAGTGTTTTGTCGTCGAAGGGTTTGCGTGCACCCTAGCAGATCTCATGCTAACGCTGATTGCATGGTATGGTGAACTGTGTCTCCTTTCTGCTTGATTTAACTTCAAAGGCTGAACTGAGCAGACTTTGCATGGCCGTTTAGAGCTGGGAGACAGGATGTGATGGCGGACAACTGAAGTGAACACTGTAAACGGACACTTCCTCTGCGGTGGTTAGGAAGTCCCTGCCAAACCATATGGTCACACTGAGATGCACAGATCATCTGTGTGTGTGTGTGTGTGTGTGTGTGTGTGTGTGTGTGTGTGTGTGTGTGTGTGTATGTGCATTCTTTGGTTTTCCTCTCTGTGGGTTTCTGAATGTGTTTTTGTGCATTTGCTCACTCTTCTGTTCTCTGTGTATCTTGCCCTCAACATGCTGTCACAACTAATTACATTGACCTGACCTCTTATCTAACACACTCACAGACTTTTTTTTTTTTTTTAAGACACAGGAAGATGTGTGTGCGTGTGTGTGTGTCACCTTTCAATGATGGTGGCAGGGGCAAGTGAGGGGTGAAAGTGAAGCGATGGGCGACTTGCAGAGAAGAAAGCACCGTCTCAGACACAGCACTGACCTCTCTGTCTTTTCTTTCCTTTCTCTCCTTCTCTCTCTCACTGCGGGTAAACAGTCATCCCCCTCTCCTCCCTCACAGAGTGAGCTGAGGCGAGTAATTCCCCCGTCTACAGCAAAAATCCTTTACCTCCCCTACCCAGCCCTGGACGCTGCTGCACAAAGCAAATGCAGTGTAAAGCCTGTGTGTGTGTGTGTGTGTGTGTGTGTGTGTGTGTGCGTGCGTGTGTGTGCATGTTCAAAGTATGCCTTTTGATTTACAGGCACACACACAGATAAATGGGCGGAGAGGGCTTTGATGTGCCTCGGTTGCAGAGAGTAGAGATGTTGGTGTGTTGTTCAACCTCTTTGTCTCGTTCTCTCTCTCTCTCTCTCGGTGGGCGCTCCTGTTTTCTGTGTGTGTTTGTGTGAAACGATAACCACAGTGTTTGACACACTATGCTCATCATGACTTCCATTTTTTTTCTCATGTTCTGAATTAGTGAACAATTGTTTGCTGAACCATGTGTATTTTATTGTTACAGTTTTGGAAGTCGGAAGCAGAGACACTGAAAGGGACTGCAGGTTTATTTCACAGGACTTAAAATACATTTTAGACATATGTAATCTTTGCAGAACAGTCGCCTTTTGATTCAAAACTTTCCATTTCTACATTTCCATGCTGTGAAAATTAAACAAAATAAGATATACTGAACTGTTTTCTTAAATACATTTTACACTCCCAGCTTCACTCTACAGTCGTACTCTGTTAATGACATAAAAAAAATATAACACATCATATCAATAATGCAGATCAGGGTGTGTATGTTTTCATTGTTTCTGCCATGCTAATTTAAATCACCCTTCCTCTCACTTTTACACCACCTGTTTGTTTTTGTTTGAGAACATTCATCAGTTAAAAACACTATGATTTTTCTTGCATTGCTATTTATGATTTTAAAAACTCTAATTATTCTCTTAGTCTATATTTTTTTGCCTAATAAGCTCATTCTGCCTTCCACCTTACACCCGTTTAACAATTTAAGATAAACAGAAGGTGAAACATCCCTCAATTTCTTATGATCTAGAAAATATGAAATCTTTGTGGTGAGTTAAATGCGTAGGAGGAATACTTAAAAATTTCAATCAATATTATCACAGTCCAAATGCCTTTGGACTCCTTTAGTAATGATTTTTCAGTCTTGTGTCCAACCCTCAGTTTCCCGGTTTTTAATGTGAAATTTGATTTATGGAAGAAAAATGCTGTTTCATTGTGAATTGTGAAATTAGTTTTCAGGTCGAATTAAACATGTTTCAGATGGGCTGAAAATGTGTCTGTCTGTCACTCACAGAAATTCCATCTATAATGGTGTTACAATATGGCGGCTTTTATTGCCGGTCTAGACTGAGAATCATGCAGTACAGCTCCTTCTAGCACTGGGCCAGCCTTGTTATTGCAGCTGTGTTGTCTATAATACATCTCTTGTTGCAGCTCAGCAGGAGACTGCTCAAAGCTTCTGGTGTATGTGTGTGTGTATGTGTGTGTGTGTGTGTGCGTGCGTACATGTGTTATAACCACATTCTTCCCCAGCATTCAGACTACAGTTGCTGCAAGTAGCCTTTTGATTTTCAGAGCTCTAACTGTATTCGGTGAAAGGCCTGTAACTTTTGCTATTGTACACACACACACACACACACACACACACACACATCTGATAGCCTGCGGAATTTGCATCCACACTGATATATCGTTATACACATGGATAGGTAATTTGCATGTGATTATTTGCATATTATACAAAGCAAGCGTGTTTGACAGACCACCCACTGCTCAGCTAGTGTGGCGTCCGGCTGATACACCGCTTACATGATGTATTACTGATAGGGCCAATGTCATCACTGCAGACGTGACAGACAGCCAAGGTCACCTTCAGACGCAGAGATAGAGCGGGAGGGAGACAGAGCGATGGATATCTTCAGAGGCAGTGGCCAGATAAAACAATACAACCACAACTGTTTGGGATGGGAATTGATAAGATTATATTGATACCAATGCCATAATTTATTCTGCTTATCGGTCTGATTCTTAATCATTTGATATTGATTCCTGATCACTTTTTCTGTGTGGGGGCGGGGAAGAAAGTAGGTCTACACAGGTTTTCAGCGTCAACTGAACTGTTTTATTATCTCTGAGTATGAACACAGTGTAGAAACAGTAGGAAAAAAGGGCACGCAGACTGGAGCCAGTGGCCTGTCAGCTAGCCCATTAGCCCCGGTTGGTAACAGCTAATCTGTTAGTTAGCTCCATTAGCTCCAGCAGCAGACCGACAGAACAGCGACTCCCCCTGTAGCCCAGCCCGGTCACAGTACCAGGTCAGCACTGGGTCTTGTCAGTTATTCTGGGTTTGCTTTGTTTGCTGTCTTGGTCCTACAGCTATTACTGTTTTTGGTTACAAGTTTCCAGCAGTGTAGATGCATGAGTTTGACATCATTGTTTTGCAATGCGCAACTGTCAGAAAAACATGCCAGCTTCAATAAAAGGCTCAGAGGTATACGATTCCAATGGATCAAACGTTTTTGAACCAGTTCTGAACTAGAACTAGTTCTTGATTCCCATCGATGAGCTCATGGTGATATGAGCTCTTCAAGGCAGTCTGTGATGCTGTCCGTCCGGTTTCACGCGCAGTGTTAAGATCTGTTTTTGCATGCTTACACCCTTATTCTCCGCTTCCCTCTCTCTCTCTATCTCTCTCTCTCTCCCTCTCTTGCTTATTTGCCTCCACTCACCAGCTATGTAGTGCCACTCCTCTCTCTCATGGGTGTGTGTGTGTTTGTGTTCTTACACAGTAACGGTTGTATGTTTGTGTATGCATACGGAAATGAGCCTCACTGTATTAGCAGGATCATAAATGTTCCTATTTTCTGTGTGTATCGATGTGTGCAGACTATACAGAGCAACACACAGAAGAAACCTCTCGGTCTCTCAGTATCTATGTCACTCTCACACACACACTCCCTGCAGACACTCTTCTGATGGCCTGACAGCTGCTCTTACATACACACACTCAATTCCTTTTTTACCAACTCTCCATCATCCATCTCAAAGCAGACACCCCATCAGTCTTTAAACTGACACAACTAACACCCACACACACACACCTTTATGACTCCCCAGCAAGTTGTTGACGAGATATACCACACAGACATACACACGCACACAATCTGTCCAACACACAAATATGCTACCCTTGGCCAAATTTTATTTACTTTGCACATTTATTTCTACTTCATTCACCTACACTTGAGCCTGAAATCTCATTTTGTATGTGTGTGTGTGTGTGTGTGTGTGTGTGTGTGTGTGTGTGTGTGTGTGTGTGTGCGCGCAAGTTAAACCAAGGGGGAGATCGATTAGCATTGGCTTAAGCTAGCCTTCTCATTTCCTGTCTTCCATTATAGCACTCATTCAGCCCACAGCTCCTTCTATGCCATGCCCACTGGTAGTCACACACACACACACACACTCACACTCACACTCACACAGGGTCCGGATTAGCCAGCTGGGCAGACGTCCAATATGACAAGTCTACACATACACAAAGCCTGATATTCATATCCTTTCTGCACGCCCCTCTCCGTGAGCAGTCCCCCCTCTCTCCCTCCTCAGCAGTAGTCCAGTCAGTATTAGTAAGACGTCTCATTAGCTCACCAGGCTATGCTAACAAGGCAAAAAACGGCCTTCCAAACAAAACACCACGCCGTTTAAACACTCCGCACAACACAAAGAAAGCCTGCGTCGTCCAAAAAACGTCAGCATTCCTCAGTCTTCTGTGTATGTGTGTGTGTGTGTGTCTGTGTCTCATTCCGAATCCTGACTCATGGGTCTTACCTTGAGACCAGACAAGTCTCTGCTCTCAAAAGAACATCTCAGGCTATATGTTCACACACTCACTGGAAAACACACTAACAAGCACAGGAAGCCAGGTATCAAAGCGAGGTGGCTTTGAAGCTGTTAAATGAAAGGCTGAAGGCAGGAATGACAATGTTTTCTGGCAGGCTCTAACTGTATATCTGTCTGAGAGGGAGAGCTTGGGCAATAAAGTCAGTATTATGATCTGAACACCCACATATGAGCTCTCCTAAACGCCTCCATCTGTCCTCACACAGCCCGCGTATGAAGTCTCACTTGGATCTGCATTCTAGTCTATACCCTGCTAGTGCTGCAAGGATTTTTATTTATTTCTTTTTTTTTTGCCTGTGTTCTCAAAAAAAAAGATGATGTGAGTGTGTATTTGTGTGTAGCCTAAAATCACTGAGCACAAGTTGTCAGGTCCTCTGTGCTCTGTGTCTGTGTTCTGCGGATAATGATCATCATTAGTGAGTGTATTCTTTAAATCCTCTCTCCTTAGCCTTTTCACTGCGCTGCACTCTGTACCATCACTTAACTCGTCTTAAATTTCTTGGCTAAAACCACCGTGCAGCAGAAGTGTTTTGGAGGCAAAGACAAATATTTAAGTTGGACACCGGCTGGCTATTTTATGGAGCAAGCAGCCAAGGCCTAGTGTGCTCGATTCTCACCGCCCCTCTCTGTCTAGGAGGAGGTCAATGTGGTCAACATCATCCATTTGCTTATTATTTCTGCCTTTAATTTGCTTTTTTCCCCCACTGGGGACACGTTTGAAATAAAAGAGAGACGAAACAAAGACTCGTGCAATTAGCCCTGTTTGTTATCAACATGGAGTGAGGCCAAGTGCCGGACAAGCTCAGATGTGGCAGTCATGTGCGGTGCTTGTGACTTTCCAGTGTGTAAAGTGTGCCTGTGGTTGGCAGTATGATCCAGCAGTAGTTGCCCTGAGCCCTCACGTCTTAATTAGTATCATCTGTGAGTTCCGCGTGACTCAACCCCTCTCCTCCTTTTCTTCTTCTTCTTTCGTCTGGCAGTCTCTGCCACCATCCCTCCTACTTTTGCCTGGATGACAAGAGGACCTGTTAACATCTTCAGATGTGTTGCTGTATGCTGTCAATTTGTACAATGACACGACTAGTGAGTCTGTCGTAAAGTGATTTATGCGTGTCTGCCCAATTCCTTGAAAGGGGGTTTTAAATCTAAGACAGGCGTGGGACTTCATGTTCAAAGGCACACATACACGCACACACACGCACACACACACACACACAGCAGAGCAACAAGAGCAAATCTGCCCACTTTGAAACTGCTAATGCTCATCCAATCCAATATGGAGCCGGGCTGACAGATGGGCCCAGTGTGTTCAAAGCAGAGGGCGCCGATTTAATATCCAAACAGGTCAAGCCAAAGAGAGGCAGAGAGAGAGACACCCCTGTGTAGGCACGGCGCAAAGGTCCTGCCAGCACCGCCACCACAGCTGGGACTCACCTCAACCCCCCCCCCCCCCCCCCCCCCCCCCCCCCCCCCCCCTTCCCCTCCCACACTCGCTCCATTTGTTCTTGTTGCCAGGCGGGAAGGCAGGCTGCACACAGTTCCTCCTCACAAACGTTGTAATCAGCATTTGTTTACGTGTTATCATATGTGCCTAAGAAGAAGGCTTGAGGGGCCGGTTATCCTTCCGTCCTTCCAAGTAGCCAAGTGCACCATGTGAAGCCCATAAGGAGAGGAGGATTGCAGAGTCAAATCCTTCTGCTGCTGGCTCTGACAGCCTGATTTAGAGGTGCTTTCTCTTACCTCTGACACAGAGTCCCAGCCTGCCCCGCTCTACTGCAGGGTTGGGAGAAGAATAGTGGTGCTTATCCTGAAAGCCTGTTATTTGTGTGTGTGTGTGTGTGAGAGAGAGAGAGAGGGAGAGAGCATTTGCTTGTATATGTGTGTTTGCTCACACAGCATGCTGGCTTTTCTTTTTAACAACCTCCTTTGTCAGTCACTGAGATGTCGAAGATTGCATGAGCACAGCAGATCTCTTGTACCTCGCCAGTGTACGTTCACACACACACACATACATACAGTTTTTGAGTGTGTGTGTGTGTTCTGTCGTCCAGATGGAAGTGCTTATTGAGTGCTGGTGTGCTGGCAGATCTCTCTGTCTCAGAGAGTGAGAGAAAATAAGGGAGAGAACGAAGGAAAATGAGGAAGACAGAAAGCCGAGTGGAAAACCCTTCCAATCAGATCCATCATCTTTGTGTGTGTGTGCGCGCGCGCGCGTGTGTGTGTGTGTTTATGCGAGTGTATGTGTGATCTTCCCAGCCAGCTCTTCCTGCCTCCCCTCTCTAATCTTATCATGTCGGAGTAGCAGATTAGTCCTCCCAGATCCCATCTCTGCCTCCAAATGCCACAATCAGCCTTTTGTTCTTTGGTTGTGCTTACTCTCCCCTTGCGGCAGGCGAGGTGAACACTCCCCCAATCCGCCCTCTGTGCCACTTTGAGCCTCCGCCTGTCAATGTCACACCGCTACCAGCCCTGATCTGCTATACCCGAGACTCCCCTGCCCCAGGGGCGTTAGCTAACTAAGCTGTTAGCTCAGCAGCCTGCTAGCCTAGCTGAACTGCTTGACATTCCCTTCTAACACTGAACTGCTGCTGCTGCTGCTGCTCTTGTCTGTTTGACCTCCCCCCCCTCCTCTCTTCTCCCTCCCTCCCTCTCTCCCCTCGCTCTCCACCATCTCCTTTGTCTGTGTGTTTGGGATCTGTCTTTCCTTCCTTACTCCTGGCCGCCACCTCCTGAAGGAAGTCATAGATCCTGCATGCTGATGTCACCGGCAAGGGAGGGGGGGGTGGTGGGGGGTTGTCACTAACAGGGTTAGCAGAGGAAGAAGAGAGTGTTTGAAAAGCAGAGAAAATAAACAGAGGTTTCCTGTTAACGAGGTGCACTGGGGGCCTGTCGTGTGGGAGCGGGAGGGTCTGGTTTTGTTTAAAGCAGAGCTCTAGTGTTACAGTGCGGGGAGGAGGAGGAATAGGGCATTAGGTTTGAGGGTTACAGGTTGTAACAACGTTCCCTTACTATTGTCACAGCTCAGCTCGGCGTGGCTGAAAGGCAACGACCATATTGTAAAGGCCACTGTGAACAGATGTGTGAGAAAGTAGTGTAACTGTTGAAAGACTTACAGAAATGGCTATTAGCCTTGTCATTGGTGTTGTATTGAAAAGCAGCATATTGGTTTCACACTCTCTTAGTAGAAACCATTGCATTAATCCCACAGTCAGTCCATCTTTTGAGTTTACATCTACAGATTTCCAGAGCTGGTGTCCTTTCAATTTTAAAGCCTTTCCTTGTTTTTTGAAGAAAAAAAAAAAAAAAAGAGTCTGCCCTCTGTATTTCCCTCATTCCCCTCTCTTTGTAGTAGTGTGTTCGTACACAGGGGCCCCAGCTCCAGAGTTGACTGCACACACATGCAGCCACACAAAGAAAACTGCACAGCCATTATGGATCCAAGGGGCCAGCCACCTTTTAGTGAGTCAGAGGGAGAATTAACCGACTTTCACAATGCCGGGCTTGTCTCAGCCACTTTTAGAGCAGTGATGAATGCATTGATTTGTTATCTATTAATAGGGATAAAAATGTGGATTCATTCTACACGGAATATACTTAAAAACATCTAACATATAGCCTTCCCCCCTATAATCCCAGTCCATGTCTGTCAAGTGTGCCCCAGAATGGCACAAGCCAGGCCAGAGCCAATGGAGGGGAGGGGAGGTGCGTGCCATTGTGTTCAGCCCCAAAGCATGACTCTCAGATTTATATCTCCTCAATGAATAAAGGGGTAGCCTTGTACCCTTGGGGGTTTCAGTAAAGCAGCAGGAGGAGGATAGTTGTAATTTTAAGTCTGAGGAAATGAGAAGGTCTTGCTCCTCCCATCTTAATCCCCCCCACTCCCCCCCCCCCCCCCTATCTGCTTCCTTGCGCTTTCTGTTCTCTTTCCTTGCTATTTCATTTCTTTCTCTCAGTAGTGGGTTAGTAAGTCTTTTGGCCTCTCCACAGAGAGCAGCATTCCCAGGGTTTAGGGCCCAGGAGGAGGGAGGGCAGGGCCATGTTTAGCCTCTGGCAGGACAGACAAAGATGGCTGACATTGTGCGGGGCTCAGCTCCGCTCGGCTCTCTACAGGCAGTGAGGAATGTCTCTAATCAATTCAGCATTGTGGTTCCCTGTTATATGTTCTCTCTCTCTCTCTGTTATTTTCTATGGCAGGCTTAGCAAAAAAGCCAGACAATACAACTAGTAGTTGGTGTGGCGAGTCTGAGCTGTCTATCATCCCCCTTCATTTTCTCCTCGCGTTATCTACTCATTTTTCCACCCCGCATGTTTATAGAATTGTGATAATTGAAAGCTATGCTTCACTCCCACTACGTGCTCCATATGTTGCACTCTCAGTCTTTCTCTCCCATCTCCCTCCCTGTTTTGCCTGAGAGGACTTAATGCCGCTGTGAGCTTCTAAAGAGCAATCTGCTCTGGAGAGCAGCAGCTACTCTGTAGTGACGAGGACACTGATGATTGCTGAAGTGACATTCACTCTTTTCTTTGGCCTGTTTGATCGTTTTAAAATAATGAAGGCTTGTGAAATAAGGTGTAAAACCTGTTTGTGTGTGTGTGTGTGTTTGTGCACTTCTTTCCGCCCGCCTGCTTGTGCTTTTCTGTTTGCATCAAGCCCTGTGTTTCAGCTCTCTGAAATCCCTTTGATTTTGTGTTTTTACAGGCAGAAAATGAAATGTTCAGGTAACACACTGGCAGCATTTAGTCTCCTTGAAGTATTAATTATGTATAAGCACTGGATAACTACTTGTTCTGCTGTTGCAGGCAGCCTGTTTGTCTAGAAGGCAACACTGTCTGTACACTGGATAGACAAGAGGTTGGGATGGGTGGGCAAACTGCTCGGAGGGAGAGGGGAGGGACATGACGTCATTGCTCACATTTCTTCACACACAGTATGTCTACGTGCTCAGGGGGTCTGTGTCTAGTCCATCAGTGTGGCTCTCTGTTGAATCACAAGGAAAATGTGTGTGTGTGTGTGTGTATGTGTGTGGTTGTGTGTGAATACTGACAAAATCATCCAGGGCAGTTAATGCAGCTGACTGACTGCGTGCCAGCTGCTGTTTAACACGTCCAAGCTCACTTACTCACTCACAACTCCTCCGTGCTCAAGGTAGGAGAGAGAGAGAGAGCGAGAGAGAGAGAGAGGGAGGAATGAGAGAAGGAAAATGGAGAGGTGGTGGAGTGGAGGACTGGAATGAGGAGGAGGAGGGAGGAAGGAATGGAGAGAATGGGAAAACCAGAGGTAGGCTTGAGGGTTTTAGGGAGGTAATTTGCTTGGCTGTGTGTGCTCAACCTCCTCCCCAGTGACATAACAGAACAATGTACTCTAAAGGCTTTAAATATCTTTACTCTGACCTCATGTTCCTGTACACACGCACAGATACAGTTAAGAGCCTGAATGTTTAAACTGCCTGTCTTAGATTACCTTTTTTTTCCTCCTTCCATTTTTTTTCCATACACTCATCTCTTTTTTTTACTCCCTGGGTGGTGTAAGTAATGGTGCAGGTGTCTCTGCCGTGTAGTGCAATGCAGTGCAGTGCAACCGAGTCCTTAATAAAGATGGCTGGGGCCAAAAGGATTGCGTCGCAGTCCAGCGCCCAGCCCAGCAGCTTCTCTAATGTTCTTTCAAACCACTGTGACGGTCAGTTGGGCTTATGTGAAGGCCCAATAAATATTTTATAACATGAAATGAAAACAGTATTTTGCCCTTTTCATCCCTCACCTCGGCTCTGGCCTCAGTTTCTACCATTTTCTTCCCACCCCCACCCCACCCCCCCTATTTCCCCTTCCCTCTCTGTTTTTTCATGGACTGGCACTGGAAAAGCTCTCTCTTCCCGCCTCAGTGCTTCCACTTGCTGTTCAAATTAGGAATTACAGGCCTTTTCTGACTTGCACTCTATTAGGAGGCCAGTGGGTGGCAGCACTTAGAGTATAAAGTTCAAAGCATAGTAAAATGATACTTTATCAGTGTATGAAGCAACTTAAAAAGCCTAGAATATGTTAAAATCATTTAATAGCTAATTTGATGATTGTCATTAAGTGAAGAGAAACCAAGGCAGAGGATTGATTTGTAGAAGGCAGCAATTGGATGCTCATCCGTCCCCCTCATGGTGCCTCTCTCTCTCCACACTTCCACCAGCAACGGCCATCCCACTGTTTACTTTATTAAGGTTCTAAATGCTCTGTAATCCCTTTTTAATTGACTTGGTCTCTCTGCATGCTTTCTGGCATCAGCCTGTGTGAGTCATAAACAATGCACAGCATCACTGTCTGCCGAGGGGTGGGGGGGTGGGTGGGCGTTTTGTGACGTAGTAATCAAACAAAATGATGTCTGTCTCCCACTCACTCGCTCTGTGTGTCTCTGTGTTGCAGAGTAAACGGGACCATCTGCTGATGAATGTGAAATGGTACTACCGCCAGTCAGAGGTTCCCGACTCCGTCTACCAGCACCTGGTGCAGGATCGCAACAATGAGAACGGTGAGAACGCCTCGTGTGCATTTACTGTATACACAATGCACACCTTACACACACAGAAAGAAAATACACTTACTTGTTCTCTAATAAAACTCTCAATATCCCTCCTCCACAAACACACCTGCCTCTGCTCTCCAGACTGTTGAGGGATATAAGAGCGGAGCTGTGAGAATTGCATTTACAACAGAAAGCAGAAGACTGTGTCCCAGGCAGCCGAGCCAATCCCGTGGCTCTGTGCTGTTCCCCGGGTAACACTCCTTCAGGCCAGACAGCAGCACTGTCAAGTGTTAATAACCCACAGTGCCATGTGGCCCTTGAGCACACACACGTACACACACTCGACACCATTAATGCCAGTGGACTCATCACTCTCTAACACATACACATCTACAGGAACATAAGCACCATCACTGCTTTTTAGCAACTGAATTTGAAACCCTGATGACAAAAAGAAAATGTCATGGAGGAAAGTCAGATCTATCCTTGACCTGTAATAGTTTGAATAATCAGCTGATAAGTATTTACAGCTCATATGTAATGAGCCACATACTACTACATGATACTGTATTATTTTATTGTCTTTTTATTCATATTAAACATCACATAGTGTGAAGCTCTTGAGAAAAGAAAAAGTGAGGAAGCATGCATTCAACAAGTAATTGATTTGCTACTTGTTCCCATCTTTGGGAACAAGTAGCAAGTCTTTGAGTCTTTGAATATTTAATACAATACTAGTTTTGACTTTTTGTAACTTTTTTTGTGAGTGTACAGATATTTGCCATTTTATTTTAGTTTTTAAATATACAGATTCTGGAGGGTGTTTCTCCTAAGAATGTTTCTGTTCAAACTCAGTGGTGAGAGAAAGTGGCAGCATGTACATGTTCTCACAATACACAGGCCTTGTGAGGCAGCTGGATTCGTGAGATCACGACATCACAAGATCACATGAGAATCCATCTCATCAGCCTTCGAGTTGTGCACCAATCAGCGTCTTATGAGGATTCTCGTGTGATCTTGTGAATCCAGCTGCCTTGCAAGGTAAGAGGGTGATAGACAGATGGTTCATCCAATCACCTGCCAAGTATTTTTTTTTTTTTTAAAGTGCCTGCCCTTTTCAAAACAGTTTCCAAGGACGACTTCTCAGATGGTTCTGTGTGACAAACCATCTGGTGCGTCGGGTTACACACACTCACCAGCAGTTGGCAGTTCTTGTTAGCTAACGTGTCCCTAATGGCTGAGCTCATCTCAGTTGGCCTCACAGAGTACAGTCCACTCTAAATATATGCTATGTAAAATCAGCCTTGTAACCAGAGAACAAATGCGTGTGCAGTCGCAGTTACAACCACACAGGGTGTTAGGCTGTTTTCCCTTTCTGTAATAATCCGAGTATCACTTGGTGTCAGAAGGAAGGCTTTAGTTCAGGTATGTCATCAGGGTTATCAACAAACCACCAGACATGCTGTTCATTCCAAAAACAGACTCAGTGCAGCGCTCCGCTCGCTATCTGCAGTCTGTCCTTGCAGCAGGGACTCTGGATTATTAGAATTGATGTCACGAGGCCGGAGCACAGTGGCCACAGCACGCCACAACTCAAGTCATTTGTCAATGACGGGTCCTGGCTCAGTCTTGGTGCTGCTGATGCGTCTTAACCTCCGCAAGGGTCATTTCACTTGAGAACTGCACATTATGTCCTCTCCTCAGGGGACCACACTTTATTGGCTTTATTGAATCATGTGGCACAATATTGACCTCCGCAGATGTACTTGTTAGTTTGGGTGTATGTAGAACCATGCTCATGATTTTATTAGTGACTTCAGATACCAGAGTTACTTAATATCTGTTCCCCCTTTGTAATGTCAATAGTTTGGTTGTCTTTTGCGTTGTCTTTGGCGCATATATATATATATATATATATATATATATATATATATATATATATATATATATATATATATATATATATATATAATGTAGATATTTACTCAGTCAAACTGTGTTTTTCTTTCTCCAGACTCCGGCCGGGAGCTGGTTATCACAGACCCAGTGGTCAGGAGTCGAGAACTCTTCATCTCCGACTATGTGGACACGTATCATGCTGCTGCTCTCAGGTAAACAAACACTCCTATATCTCTGTACATCCACACACACAAAGATTAGTGGTAAGATAAGATAGAAGCCACAGTTTGAAGGGACAGTCTGAGTTTCTCTTCCACTCAGTATCCACCCTTTAAGATCCATTAACATAAAAATATTTTTTGTCATTTATTTAATTTTTATGACCATTTGAAAGATCCAGGTAGTTGGCAGTTTTTGTGGTGCTTTGTACCTGTAATGAGGGTTGGAAAAACTGCTGTCAGGTTAGCCTGAAGCTTAAGAAATCCATAGGGATAATTATTGTACAAAAGCGTCATTCTGTTTCATTAAAATCATTTTTTTTCTATTACCAACCTTGTGCTATTAAACCAACTATTCATGCTTCAAGCAAACACTGTTCTTATATACTACTCAGTCAATATACACATCCTGTGTTAGTCACTATTCACCCTTCTATCATAAAATGCTTTCCTGTTGCAATCCAGACTCAGGAAACAGAAGAATAAGTACAATGAATTACATTTATCCTGATGTATCTGTGTTTTCCTGAACAGTGGCAACATGGTAATAATAGTACATTCCTCCTGTGTTTCTCTCAGCTCTTGTTGCACTACCCTTTAATGGCATTTATATAGCATTCAAAAGCTTAAAATGTGACGTGCAATGATTTATTGCTGCAAGCAGGCGCTGCAGAATGTGTTAAGATGCAAAGCCATGAATGAGGTACACGACTCACGCGCACTACATTAACACACTGATTAAAATGACTCTGCATCGACTCCGCCATACACACACCTGTCGGAACATGAGCCTGTAGAGTAGCGGTTCCCAAACTTTTCAGACACCCCCAACCAAATTTCCCAAGTACTGTTAAAACCACGTTTTAGCAGAGACTAAAGTACAGAGAGAGATGATTTTACATATATTGCCACATCACCTCCTGTACTTGAGCTGACTCTAGTCTCAATTCCTAAATTCTTTCAATTTATTTCCTTGAAAATTGATCTGGGACATAATAACTCAATAATGGTAATTGGTGTCTACAGACCTCAGAAGCCCTAGAAAAATGGGTTGAATTAATTGCACTATTGATCATGAGGTGATTATCCTTGGTGATCTCAATTTAGACTGGCTCACCTCAGCATCTAATAATCTTAAATAACTTTTTTACAGAGTTTATTTCACATCCCAATCACCCCAACCTGAAGGATTCCTCCAAGTTGAGCCTGATTGACTTAATATTAACAAACAGAGCAGAGAAATATTCTACTTGTGGTGTTTTTGACCTTGGTGTTGGTGATCACTGCCTGATTGTTTGCATTAGAGATGAGAAACAGAGGAAAACTAATTCACACATAGCGGGCACATTTATGGGCATGCAGCCAGGTCTACTCTCAAACCTTTTAGATGCAGTATATCAGTCCGCTTTAAGATTCATCACTAGAGATAGTTATAGACACACCATTCCCTACCATATCAAAAAAATAACTGGAGTGCATGCTCTGTCAACAAGGAGGGATCAGTATTTGTTTTTATTTATTTATAAAGCTATCTTACAAAAGCCCCCCTATCTCTCAACCCTGCTTTCTTGAAAGGTTGCACATGCTCACATGACATGACTCACCCTGCAGGTGCCAAAAATTCATACAGAGTTCATAAGATCTGCTTTTGTTACTGTGCCCCACATACTTGGAATATGCTTCAAAAAGATTTAAAGTTGACTTCATTAAAACCTTTGAATCATTTCAAAGGCTTAATTGCTAATTTTATTGATTGTAACTGTCATTGCTTTTATTTTTTTAATTGTTCTTATTCATGTCGTTTTATTTATTTGTCTCATTGTCAGCACCATTGAAAATGAGGGTTCTGCTTCGATGTGTTTTAAATAAATAAATAAATAAAACGAATGAATGAGAGCAGAAAAGCCTTCATCACAAAGATAGGTTGTGACAAACAGCATTAAAAACTGTCCAGCCTTCAATGAGAGCGCTGGGTACTATTCTTCCGTTGGATCCAAAAGTTAAGAAGTAATGTTTTTTTCAGTTCTAACACTGACGATAATTCAAGCAGCTTCTCCTGCTCAGCACCTGTCAGATCATCTGGCATTTCTGCCACGTCAACAGAAAAGGGGTCTCTGATCTACTCGGGCCTGGCCTCAACTGGGAAGTACTCTGTGAACTGGTCTGCCATAGATAAGAGGTGCTGAGCTATTGCATATTGAAGTGAAGTGTCAGATGTACCCAGCTCCAGACAGATCTCCAAAGTTGGAAAAGTGGAGAAATCTCCAGCCTTGACCTTGATGACGAGCAGCTGCAGCTTTTTCTTCATTGCAGTGATTTCTGTCATGCACATCAAAAACTGTCAGACTGACTCCCTGTAGTCCCATGTTAAGCTCATTTAGACGTGAAAATATGTCTGCTAGATAGGTTAATTTTTCCAGCCACTGTGGGTCACAGAACAGGTTAGCCAGATTGCTCTTCTAAAAAAAAAAAAAAAGGAAAAAAAAATCCTCCCTACAGAATGCAGTTTGAAGAGCCTTGTGAGCACTTTTCCTCTCAATAGCCATCTAACTTCTGTATGTAACAGAAGTTGCACTTGTTCACTGCCCATTTCATTGCAGAGCACATTGAACAGACATGAGTACACTGCTGGTTCACCCAGTCATGGCTCTTACTCCATCTGATCAAACTCACACATTTGGTCCAGTCAATGTCATTCTCCTCAATAAATGTGTTTAAGAGCAGAAAAATGTGCTCTCTACTTGTTCTGGTCGATAAGGGCTGACAGAAGAAAAAAATGTAAGTGTGATGTTTCCTCAAATTCGTCTAGGTTTGCTATTTTGGCCGCATCCATCGTCTCATTAACTGGATAGAAAAGCATCTACTTACTTTGATCTACTCTACTAGGCTACATCTGACATCTTCTGCCATATCTGAAAATCTGCAAGATGCTATGTTATTGGACAGGGTGACTAGATTAAACACTTTACTAGCCTCCTTGCCACATATAATACAAGTAACCTCCTTTGCTAGGGATAAACAAAGTATTTCCAATAGCATGAGGCGTACCGGCTTTTTCAAGTGTGCAAGCTTGCATGTTAAGATGCTTCTTGAACCTTCTTGAGTCGTCTTTCATTGTAATTTGTTTCATTTTTTCTGAAACTAATCAGATGACTGGTCCCTCAGGTGAGCATGTTATGTGAGCAAATGGCGTCTCAAATAAGATGGCTTCATGCTGTAGTTGCTCAGAACTTCCCACCACACAGCACATTGTGGCCTTTGCTGTTGCTCTGGTCCTGTGAGGGTAAATCCCAGACTGAGGTAGCTAGCATGGTAACATCTTTTTACTCTCTTGCTAAAAGTGGCGCTGCTCGGCAGCTCAACTGCCCTCAACTCTTGGGAATCACTACTCTAGAGTAATCAGATATTCTGTGTTCGTTCTGCAATCCTGCCACTGTCTCTTCATCCACTCCTGGCTGACCACCCCTCCATCCTCTCCCACTTCCCCTTTTCCCTTAACCAGAACCATCTGTGGGCAGCACAGCGGCGAGCAGTCAAAGCCATGTCTCCCAGAAACCACTGATTTCAGGGCAAATTAGCTGCAACTTCTCCTACACAGAGCACCCTTTGATTTGACTTATTCTCCAGGCTTTAGATAAACGGGAGGGAATTCCAGTGGGATGCTGTAATGCCGCAGCTCTCCAAAGAACAGCCCTCCTTAGCACCCTTTAATCTTTTCAGGGGGAGGAAGATACTGTTTCTCTGCAAGGCAGCCTAGCTTCACAGGCCTGTGATGTCTGTTATTTTGATAGAGCCAGACATCAGGGTGCTGGAAACAGGAAATGGTATCAAGATGTGGTCAGAGCCTCTGCCTTCTCAGCTCATTGGGGGGTGGTAATAGTGTCGGGAAGGATACACACAGGTTGAACTTATGTTCACATCTCTGCAGCGTCTGTCTCCCAACACTCAGCTGCAGCGAACGAGGAGCGGTTGACATGTTCAGCTGGTGTTTACGGGTTCACTAGCCAGAGTTAGCAAAGTCAGCAGGCACTGACAGGCACAAGATACCTGCTGTTGTATTTGTCACCTCCACTAGAGGAGTGTCTAATTAGGACTACTACCTCTCCTGCTAGAGTTTCACTTTGTCATGCGTTTTTGTCTAATAATACTTGTCTTCTCTCTCACACAGGGGGAAATGCAACATTTCCCATTTCTCCGACATTTTTGCTGCCAGGGAGTTCAAAGCCCGCATTGACTCCTTTTTCTACATCCTCGGATATAACCCAGAGACCAGGTGAGGAGCTTTCTGTCCAGTCAATTCCACTAATTAACTTCCCTTCCCCCCCCCCCCCACAACTCTCCACAACATTGACATACTTTTGATTTATGGTAATAAAAATTATACCCATAGGATAGAGCTGTGGGTGATATATTGATATAATACAGGTGGCATAATAAGTTGGGGTTTTGAATAATCTCACAGTAATTACCATATCATACATCTCTAGTGATATTAACATGTGCATGACACCAAAAGGCAGAAAGTATGTATTATTTCTGCTTTTTTCACTCAGCTGTAGCATGAATGCTGAACATTTTTAAGTACACAAGATAACAGGGAAATATTTTTCTCTGTTTCATTACACATAAGCTTTCTGCTTTTCTTGGTGTTGGTTACACAGTGGTATGTCTTACTGAACATGATACTATCAATGTTATCTGTGTACAAAGAGCGGTGTTAATGTGGTGTAATTATGAGGAAAGAGGCAGGAAACCCCTGTGGCTTTAGAACTGTCAGGACGTTTGTTGATGTTTGTCAAATTACACGTCAAGTTTTAATTACTGTTCTTTCATGTTAAACTTCAGATAAGAACGGAAAATCTACAAAGAGCTCATTAATTATATTTTAAATCACTTGTTTGATTAAAATAATGTTTGTCATGTCACAGTAGGAAAAGCAAAGGTGTCAATAATAAAGTAGTTAACAATAGCTGAATTCCATTTAGCTGCTTTAGTTTCAGTGTCATGGTAGCATTATTTTTTTCACCTACATTACGTGAAGACCCACCCTACTCTGCCTCTGATTGGCTCTGGCCCTGATACTCTAACCCAACCATCTCACTCCTCATGCCCAAACCTAAGAATCTAACCAACGAAGGCAACAAGTACTAGCCAATCAGAGTCACAGTCTACACAGAAAAAATAAGGTTTTTCCTTTTATTATTGTGTTGCTGTCTCACTGTCACACTGTCATGACTTACTGGGAGGCTTCAATATAATGGAGTCATCATTAATGTTATGAGTAACATTTGTGCATTTCCTGCTATGACAAGTTAAATTATCTACTGTGAAAAACAGGTATCCTTTCATACTAATAATAACATACTGCATTTGTTTCATCACGTACAGTGGCATTGTTGATTGTGGGTCACCTTTGTAAAAGATTATATTATTGTTATACTACTTATAATAATAATAATAATAATAATAATAATAATAATAATAACAACAATAATAACAACAATAATAATAATAGTATAAAGTTGTTTGGGGGTTATCAGTATAGTATCAGTGCAATGCATCTTGACTGTATTACTAGAGCTCAGTGTTTTAGTTTGATATGGTCAGCTCTCCAATAGGTTATAATTAGTTTTTAAGACATAAAGTAAAACACATTCACTGGTAATAACTTGATGATGATGTTGTTCTTAAAAACGGATTTATTTAAAAAAAAAAAAAAATGTAAACACGTTTTCTTTTCTATACCCACTCAGCTGACTGCATTATAAAGTGGTTGTCTTTCTAAAGTGTCATGAACTCCCTACATATTTGGACAGACAGGAACTGTACGTGCCAGCAGATATTTTAAGGATGTATCATTTTAGATATGTTTAAATATCAGAGCATACATTTTTTCTAGCACCTCAATATGTACCTTTGTATCATTGATATTCTAGGTATATAGTATATAATTGTCCTTTGACCCAAATATTCCCACATTGAAAAAGTGGACATGTGGAGTTTGTTGCTTGGTTACTGCACATGATGAGCTGTTAAATTAAGTTAACTAAATTGGTGAACCCCCGTTGTTTTTATCTGGTGGTGGTGTTTGGTGTGTCTCACGTGTTGCAGTGACAGCTGTCCTTGTTATTGGCATTGAGGGGTTGCCAGTTGGGAACCCCCTCCTTCAGGGCCCCGCTCAGTCTCAGTCTTCCGCTCCCTCACCTCCCCTCCCCTCCCCTCTCCTCCGCTCGTTTGGTATTCTGAGCGGGGTGTCTGCAGCCTTTGCAATTTCACTCTTGTTTATTATGGCGCAGACATACGAGGAGAGATGAATTCCGTATCGTGCATGCGTGTCTGCCTGCCTGCCTGCCTCCGTGTGTGTCTGTACGTGTGTGTGTGCGCTTGTGTGAGGTCGCAGCACATGCTCAGTAGTGTCTATATAAAAGCGAGCCGAGCTTGCGACGCTGTACGTGCAGGCTGAGGTCACAGCACAAGCTCAGTGAATACCTCTCCGGAGCGAGTGCGTGGTTCTCCATTTTGAGCACCTAGACATAGGTGGGAGAGGGGAGTTAATACCATCGAGCATTATACACACAGTGTCACCACCAACTCTTTAGGTCTCGATGTCAGAAATGGACGATTTGTTCAGTCCCCGGAGGTAGGTCTGCGATCATATTCTCGTGCTTTCTCGTGCCGTTATTAGTTGCTGCGCGAGTGTCGGCTCGTCTTTATTTTCATGAGTCGCATTACAGCTGTCTGACAAAACTGTGCGATGTTTGCGAGCTGTCCGCATCACTGTCACGGTGTGAAAAAAGCTTGTGTTTGTGGTCGAGGAGAGAGCACGAAAAAAAGAAGAAGAAGAAGCGAGTGTGCACATTGTGGCAGTAACAGGAGGATTGAATGCTGTTGAACAAGCAGGCTGTCACTGCAGATCCACATACCGTTATGCGCTTGCAATTCCGTCAGCATCACAGCTTTAATAACATGCTACCATTAAAAGTCCTTAATATATGCACAGTGTTTGCGATGCATCCGTGGGTATTCTGTTGACAAATGTGCGCCCCCCAGCATGGTTATATGACGGCTATAAGAGCCGGAGAGGCTTGCCCTGGCTCCATTTTGCAGCTCCTGTTTACAATCGAGATGACATGGCGCATGGAGCGGTGCTGGGCTTGCAACACAAAAGCTCGAGCCCGGCTCTGCCACCTCTGTTTCCAGCTGTGATGTGTACACGCTGCCTGTCATGGTATTTAAACACGACCAAGTTGGGGTCTGTTTTCGCTGTGCTGCAATTATGTCAGTGTGCCACCAGACTCGCGCTGTGATTGGCTGAAATTGATGGAGGGGGCGGGGTTATCCTTGATTGCGCACACAGACACACACACACACACATACACACAAAGTTGACCAGACTGTCACGTTGTTGTTTGGGTTTAATAAGTAAGCCTGTAATTACTTGAGAAGATTGAGTGCTAATGCTGAGTTACATCTGAAGTTGTTGTGGTTAATGTTGTTTATAATGCTAGGCAACAGGCTTTGTGCAGCTTATTAGAGGAAATAATGAAGCTTTACCACAAGAAGTCAATATTATGACTAATTCTATTGGCTCACACATCAGCTAAGATAGATGTAAGATGGTTTATGCCTTTCTTGTTTATATTGACAGCCAGAAAATTTAAATACAGTCATCAGAGTAATTTATTTTTTCAGATTTGTAGGTAATACTGAACTGTCTAAATATGGCTGTTGTTGCAATATAAATAAGCTTCATTTTACTACATGCCTGTTATTGCTTTGCTTGTTCAGTAAAGCTGCTTCTGTTCAACTATACCTGCAGTCTTTATGGAAACTCCCGTGAGCTCCCCGCTGCGATACATCTGTACGCTGCCTCGTCTCTCAGGACCTGTGCAGCATTCCATCTGAATGTCGACCGTCTGCTCTCAGGATTTTTGCCTGAGTAAAACACGGCTGTCTTCAGACGCTGTTCTCATTCTGGTGCACAGGTCCTCATTTGTCATCCTTACAGCCTCCTGCCAAACGTACCACAGACCTGGTCGACTGCACATTGTCAGGAACACGTTTGTAGAAGTTTCTCCCAGCAGTAACAAAGACCAGATCCTCACTCACTCTGTATATTCAACATATCTGTGTGTTAGTAGACTACCTGCAGACATTTGTTTGTTATAACCACTCAGTAGTGTAGATATATGAAGTATATCTGTATGTATAGTGGGTAGTGTTTGGTTTAATGTGAGTGTATGCCCTTTAGTAAAAGGCAGGATCATGTTTTTCATTCATCTCTAATGAATCCAAAGTGTTAACAGCTAGTTCTACGCTACTCATTCGTAATAACAATGTCAGAAGTTTGAGCCAAACAATGTTTCAAGAAACGCAGCCTTAAGCAGGATTCAAATGTTATGAAATCATTATAAAACCTTTAAAACCTTCTTCGTTTTTTTTTTGTTTTTTTTTTAGAGGTTATTTTTTTCAGGCTCTTTGCATTTATTTGACAGACAGTGTAGAGACAGGAAACTAGAGAGAGAGAGAGGTATGACATGCACCACAGGTCCCCCGGCCAGGAGTTGAACCGTGGATGTTGCGGTTACGTGGTATGCGCCTCAACCATTAGGCCACCAGGGTGCCCTGAAACCTTTAAATTCTAATCTGAAGTGCTGATGACGCAGGAAACTTACCATATTTTACTTTTATCAGCACTATTCATCACTTTGGGTTCTCGTCGTCTGCCAAACTGTGATTGCTTTACATTTTCAGTTTGTCTTGTGCGCCGAGAATGTTTGTAATAAAGTGAAATGAAGTATTTCGACATGCACTGGAGCAGCAGACTGTCCTGGCAGGCCTGGGGTCATTTACTGCAGCTGAAACCCCAGTTTTTTGGCCTGTGATGATATTGTCTGTGCCAATGCTTCTGTCAGCCATAGTTCATAACAGTATGGATTACTGCTCTAATCACTCTGTCCTGTGTGGAGGAGGGAGGTCTGTTAAGAAGGGGAAAGAGGAGTTGGGTCAAATATGTACCCTTCATTGGGTTTTGTGGTCGGACGACTGTAAAGAGACCAGAGGGCTGTGGCCTCTCAGGTTTCCGCCAGGTCTCCATGATGGAGTGTGAGCTTCTCCGGGTGCAAATCACGCTGACAGATTCTGGGCCGCCCCACGCTCGGCTGTATGAAAATCGGCGCTGTTACCTAGGCAACAGAGGGGAAAGGCTTTTCAAAAGGAACATCTTGTCATTTTCTTTAATCCACTGCAGCTGGAGATTCGGAACACTATTATTAAATTGCAGTTGCTATGGCTACCAACATTTGTACCAGCAGCCGTTTCAGAGGCTCTCGTCCTACTCCCTGCATATCCAGAGCCAGCCCCCCCCCCTCCTCATCCCTCCTCCTCCTCCTCCTTTTAGGGGATTCTGTTTTATTGCTGCATCCACAATTTCAGGCCTGCAAATGTGCTCTGCTCAGCTCGGCGTGCAGGAGCAGTCAACCAGGAATATTCTCCTGAAATCTTTATTTGTTTTTCAGAATATAACATACTTTTCTCACATGTGACTTGACTGTAAAGATTTTTCACAATAGAAAATACAGGCCTAGTCCCCTCGGTGTATATATGATCTTATCCTGGTCATGAATTTTTACTTTCTTCCCCGCTTTGAAGCTTCAGTCAGTTATGATACCCAGTTGTGACTTTGTAGTTGTTTAGCTGATTCAACAGGCACGACGCAGACAGATTTCTTTCAGCTAACTTTGAAACACTGCCAAGTAAATATTTTGTTTCAATCTGCTCTCTTTGTCTCTTCTCAGGCGACTAAACAGCACACAAGGGGAAATCCGAGTGGGCCCCAGTCACCAAGTAAGTCATCGTATAACACGCACATCACCCTGCAGATGACATGAAAGATTCCTCCAGAGTTGCTGAAAGTTCTTTTCCTCGTTGGAAACATGATGTAGATTTTTTTCTTGCACAATTGCTTTGGATATGTCATCACATAATTAGCTTAAAATCTGACTACTCTTCACTTAGCTCAAAGATGCTGTTCGGTCCAACTCATGGTATCACTTGTCATTTAAGATAGTCAAACCCAGGCGAGATGTGTAGTAGCATAAGAATGAGTTGCCATTCAGCTTTACCATCATTTCTCCCACAAAATAAATAGTTTTGGCCGCAATGCTGTTTTCAGAAGATGGATAATGCAGTACGTCCAACATTTTGGATTCAAATGTTCAAAAAAAAAAAACCTAACTGGGTATACATGTTTTAAGTTATTTATGTTTCTGTGAAATTGAAGGAGTGCTGTATCTCTACATGCTCTACCTTAAAAAAGAACACACACTCAAAAACAAAACACTGAGCATCTTGGTCATCTGACCTGCAGCAAGGACGGAAAGTCATCTGAGGAGCAGAGTTCTGTGTTGTGTTAACATATCGAATCATTGTGACTTTAACGTGTCCTCATTCCCTGCTGCCACCACTCAGCCGCACAGTGAAAAGTTCATGACAGGGGGTTGAAAGCTGATATTTTCTTCAAGCTTGCATGCTATTTGTAGTGTGACACCATCTGTCCCTTTCCTTCTCGCTGGACCTAATTAGGCCAAGCTCCCAGAGCTGCAGCCTTTCCCCTCTCCTGGTGGCCAGGCCGTGACCGAGAATGAGGAGCTGGTCTGGATGCCAGGGGTCAATGACTGTGACCTTCTCATGTACCTCAGAGCCGCAAGGTGAGCTCGGAGAAATGCAGAAATCAAGACCTGGCAGGTCTGTGACGTCTAACCACCTAGTGCAGGAGAGAACTAACACAGATCCAGTTAAAGATAGATAAATAAATATCTAACTCCAGTGAGTCCCCTGCCCTCAGTGGACTTCTTAGTATAGCTACATGATTTCAGCACTTAAAAGTGGTATTTTAATACGACTTATTAATGTGACACTTCATCAGGTGTGGTGTCATGGGATAAAATCATTCACCAGTGTTCAGTGAGATGTTGTTGCAGTGAAAGTGATACGTGTTAACAGGCTTCTCTAGTATGTTGTAGGCAGCAGCCGCAGTGTAATTAATCACAATCTGTCAATGTGACAGACAGCGTTATAGAGGTCTGTTTTTATCCCTCATATTTGTTTACATGCTTACCCGAATTATACACACATATCGTGCTGTATTTGTATATGTGTGCATTAGAACAGGTTTGAAGTCTCCCTCCACCCACAAATTTGTTTAACCTTCACTGTGCAGAATTATATATGTGTAGAGTTTGACACTAGATGGATGTTTTCAAATTAGTCTGCCGAAGGTGGAAAGTTTCTGAGTTTAAGATGTTTATCTACGACATCACAACTAGTTTAGAGCCAATCATAGTCCAGTATGCAACTTAAACAAGTGATAGTTGTGATGGAAACTTGAAGCCTCTAGTGCACAAACACTTAGCATGGACTTATAAATGAAGTAGGAGACATCTTGTGTTAAACTAGTGAAAAGCAAAATGAAAGTATTTGCATATTTATGGCTTTGGATTTTTTTTGAGGAAGAAGCAGAAGATGCCACTTTAAGAATTTTTTGTAGTTAACAGAACATTTTTGATGGAAAAAAAATGTATTAGAAACAACTAACTTTTCCAAGCAGAGTGCTCTTATATATCTTAAAACATATCTTGAGGGGACCTTTAATGTCAAAGCCCTGCTCATCCTACACAGACACATTAAAGTCAGTCAAGTGATAATGAAACAGTTCTGTAGCTAGAGATCAGTGACATTTTTAATGTTGACCGTATCCGTGTTGTGTCTACAGGAGCATGGCTGCCTTTGCAGGGATGTGTGACGGAGGCTCAACAGAAGACGGGTGTCTAGCAGCCTCTCGAGATGACACTACATTAAACGCACTTAACACTGTAAGTAGCCGTGCAACAAATCTAACACAAGAACTCAGCAGCACATAGTAGAAAAACACTTCCATGAAATGTTGAATCACAGCGATTCCACTGTAAGCTGAGCTGTGATGCGGCTCAGCGGTGATGGGCAATGATAAGGCTACTGACGCAGTAGAGTAGCCCCCTGTAGTAAACCCAGCCTCAGCTTACAATACATTAGGCATAATGAGAGATTTGTCCGTCACTTTGACAATGAATACCGAGGAATCAACCACAAGACGGAGATTAGAATCATCATAAACAGGGCATTTATATTCCGACTCTATAAACTGGAAAATTAACATAGCGGGCAGGTCATTGTCTCTCGACCTTCCTCTGTATTTGCAATTCCAATGAGTAATGCCTGTTTATTCTCAGAGGGAGAGCTCCGGCAATGCCTGTTTCACCCAATTGAATGTGACGCCAGGTTTAAAGCTGTGCAGTGATTGCCTTTGTCACTTTGTAGTTTATATCCACGCTGGTTCTTGTATCTTTGTGAGGTATTTCCTACTGATGCTACAGCTCAGGCGGAGATTTTCAGTAAATGCTTCAGTCAGTCCTGGATGTGTAATCTATCTGTATTGACATATCAATAAAAAGCTCAATAAAATGTGTCAACACAGCTCAAAATGCCCCTTTTGTGTCTCTGTGAAGACAGCTGGCACCTTAGTAAATGTTCCTTTTAATACGTCCATGTGTTTTATAATTTGTGAAGCTGATTTTTTTTTCTCTGTGTGTGTGTGTGGTTGTCCTCAGCTTCACGAGAGCAGCTATGATGCAGGCAAAGCTCTCCAACGCCTGGTGAAGAAGCCTGTACCCAAACTGATAGAGAAGTGCTGGTCCGAGGATGAAGTGGTAAGAGAACAGAGTTAATCATTTGGAAATGCTTTAATACGGATACTGTGCTTCAAAAATAATTATTTAAAGGATATAACTTTACTTTGGTTGGTGGTTTTATTTTAATGTATTCTTGATATTGCTTGGTTTTTATTCTATGGATACCTGCCGCCTGGTTTGGTTTGTGTCTTTAGAGGGAGCTGTTGAGAGAGAGTTAAAACAGGGCTCCAGGCCCGGTCTCACAAGACATCAGTAAAAACACTCGTCAGTTTCCAGCTCCTCCAAGGCTCAAGAGCAGCTGCATCCTGTTTATCACCCACAGAATAAATCTTTAGCGAGGAAGTCTGGAAAGGGAAAAGATTGAGGGCTGGTAATGTTAGCCTCCATTTGAATTTAGATGTGAATTTTCACCACAGCTGTTGAAGGGCTGGAATCAGAAAATGGCAGCCCTTCTCCCTGATCAAACACTTCATCATGAACGGGTAGGAGGGGAATGAAAGCGCTGGATAACACTGTGTCAAAACGGCTGAGAGCTGCGGCTTTGGCCTTGATGCTTTATGACACACTGCACTACATGTTTGTATACCCACTCCCTTTTAAAGATAACACAACTGACTGATCTGACTGTAGATGTTAGAGAAAGGCTCCACCACTCACTCTCTTTTGTGTTAGTTTTTCCTCCTCCGGGGTGAATCATCCTTTCTGCACTTTGATATTGTTTAGTATTGCTAAAGCTTGGCAGCTTTTGTTGCGCTTTGAATCCAAGCAGCTCGGATCCAGTGGAAGTGAAGGGGTGTATTTGTCTTGTAATTGAACATGATGGGCACATTTGAATAAAGCCAAAGCCCACGGCAGGACCACAGCGAATCACAACAAATTAAGGCAGCCATCCTTTTGTGGACTAGTTATGAGTTCCCTTTATTTATGCATGCTTGCTGGCGCCAGGCTAAACTGCTGCGTGAAGATGATCAGAGCGGGGGACAGGCATGCTGATGGGAGACTTTATTGCCATACTCCACCACAGCAGGTCTACCACAAAACACTTGTCAAAGAAGCACAGAGGGGATTTGACAGTCGAAGCTGTAAATAACCTGATTCAGACATTAAAATGAACTCTACAGTAATTCCATTTCTGCTTTTTTGCATATCTGCATTACAGTGTTATTTATCTATAAAAAGAAAATAACAGTGACAGTGCAAGGAATAAAGAGACTATTTATTATTTGTCTTTTTCTGAGATATGGCTGAAGTATATTACGAAGATTTTTTTCCCCAGATTTACCACAATATATCAAATGTATGGAGAAAAAAAAATACATCTACTGTTACATATTACATCAAACAAAAAATGACATGGTGTAATCATATTATTCCATTTCCACTGACAGACCTTCAAACTAAATTACAGCCCAGCCCTTTATTCATGTATATATATATATATGTATATATATATATATATATATATCTTTTACATATCTAGTCATTCTGTAACCTGGTCAGCACAACTCCTTGTTCGTTTGGAGAGAGTTGTTTCGTCATGTTCAGACAGCATTATGTAACTGAAGTAGAGGAGCTGTCAGGGAGTCTAGTACACGGTGTAAACTATGCTCATTGCCGAGTGCGTTTTCTGTCTTCGTGTGGAGACGGTCAGCGGGTTGTCTGTGCTACACCTACCCCACAGTGTCCACAGCCTGGAGAAGCAGTAGTTTGACTGCGGCTGGGCCAAGGACACGGCTCCCAGTGATCTGATCACCACTTGTGCCTTTTCAGCCCTGCAGCCTTGAGGGACAGGTGTAAATGTGGCCCCAACCTTGACGCACTCACAGACACCATCCCTGCTGCTCATCGTTTATTTCTTACTCTGCCTCTCCTTCTTCCTTCTCCTCTCCCATCTCCCCATCTCATCCCCCTCCAGGACTGGCTTCATTATTCCGTCCTGCTCTTTTTTTCACCCACCCCTCCGTTCTTTTAAAGATGTGAATAAAAGTGACAGCGGGGGCCGCTGAAATGACAGAATCAGCCTGTCTGCAGGGTCACTTGTCACCCTCCCATCCCCCTTTGACTTCACTTGCCCCCCCCCCCACCCCCCTCAACCCCACCTCTCCTCTTTCCGCCTGCAGCTGCTGCCACATAATCCTAACCCTCCTCTCAACTCTCCAACTCTGGAAAAATATTTATAATTTCTCCCCACAGTCATCCCACAGAAAGATAAGACCGACACCGTGATCATTGGAAAGCAGTTTCATTACAGCTGTGGAGGAAGTGACAACTTTGCAAAGCAGAGTGTTGTTTCATTTTTATTGTCCTCTCACAGGCACAGAAAATTATTTCACTCCGGAAAGATTTGACAGCCTGACGCTCAGTCAACCCCTGAACCATCTTTCACCCTGAGATTATTATTAGTACAACTTTCAAAAATTGAAAATTCATCACCTTGATGTGAGCACTACTCAGTTTCATGCATCAATGAGTTGTCAACTATAGATTACACCAAAGAAGAATCTCAAACATTATGAAATAAACACAATATAAAACTATAAATATTTCACCAGAAACCTCCACAGCACAGTCTAACCTTCTTGTAGCTGTTATGTACTCAGCGGCCTGGTGAGTGCAGAAGAGTGATGCAACCAGAGTGGATTTAAACCACCAAGAAAAGGGAAAAATGTGATCTGTTATTATGGGAGGGTGAAACTGTTGCAGACAGTCAGACATGAAAAAGTCTTCTGTTTTTTTCTGAAGTCTTAACTGAGAGAGGCAATCCCGCTACACCCTTGTTTTATCAGATGCCAAATCAATACTTACTGCCCACACAGAACACTCTTCTTCATCCTTTTGATTTTGCAATAGTCTCCACAGCAAAAAATAAACTCCTTTCAACTAAGAGCAGAAAGCACTTCAAGTTAGAAGCACACATGTTGTTTCTTTTTGTTGCTGGGGAAGTTTTCTCCATGGGTGCTTGATTGCGAAACACAAATAATGTTGCAACACTGAGTACTCCTTTTGTATAAATTACCACTTGTTGTAAAGCATGAAACCACAATTAGTTTACAGGATGTGATTATTGACAGTGGGGGAAAATCCTGTTACAGATTGTTCCTAAATGACTAGTTTCTGGTGACTGGATCCTGGGATGTAGCTGTCCACTGCTGACGCTTTCTGGGCAAGCACAGATACATGTTTTTGATTAAAACGTTCGCACACACTCCCAGTTATAGAAAAAAAGAAAAAGTTGTGGCTCGCGAGCTTGTGGAATCTTTAAAGTGGTAAATCCCCTTTTATTAGTTAATATTTATGATTTGTGGTTGGACAGATAACTAGACAGCATTACAAACAACTAAAAGCTATACAAACATTGCTTTTGCTGTAATAATAGAAAGTCATGCAAAAGTACTTTGCTGATCAAATGCCTTTCATGAAAACTCAGCTATTTATGATTTATTTTTAGTTTTTAGTTTATTTTTAGTTTTCAATTTTGTCATGAAACTGAATCCTGTGTACCTGTCTGGCCTTCAGCCTTGTTGAAGGTCATCAAAGGTGTTCTTGCACTTTGCAAACCTGACATCTCTTCACCTGAAGCAGCTGTGGTGCCCGATTGTAGATAAGGGGTGCTAATAATGCATCGGCCAACAGGAGGTGCCATATAAACAATCAGAAGCAGCAGCAGTCATGCTGCGTGTCGCCATGTCAGAGACAGAGAGGCTGATCTATGACTGCTGTGGGGCAGGAGGTCTATTCCTCAGCCAGCTGCACTGTGCCGCGGCTTATCTCCGACTGTGTCTTCAGCTGATGGATGACTGGAGTAGGCCGCCGACTGCACCGAGGTGGGAGGGAGGAAGGCGATGAGGGGAGAGGAGAGAGTAGCGGCCCCCCAGTGGTTGAACACAAGCCTACAAACCTGAGGCACACTGCCCAACAAAAAACACCACAGGCAGATAAAACACAACATGCTGCTCTGCATCCCCCCGCTGGAGGCTGTAGATTATTTTAAAGTTAGATGAGATACTTTTCGTCTGCAGAGGGAGCTCTGTGTGCTACACTGAAGGTTATTTTAGTACCATTATGGTACAGTGCCAGCAATGCTTTTTAGGGTTGTTTAGTAACTAAATAGCAGGCAGGATGGGTGTGTGCTGGAATTTCCTGTCACCTTTTGTATCAGTACAAGCCAAAGGAAGCACAGGATGTTACTTTGCCTGCTTGTGGTTGGCAGAATATCGTCATGTATATTTTGGTTAAATATAAAAACAGGTCTTCAGGTTTGTCAAAGAAAGATTTATTTTTTTTAGCTACTGAAAAGGTTTTTCTGGATTTGACGTAAAACCCCTCTTACATCCTTACATCTAAACATAGATTTGTATCTCTAAGTATGGTGTCGATGTGAAGAGGATGTGGGTAGTCTGCTGTCTATCACTGCCGTCTCCCCCTTCTTCTTCTTCTTCTTCTTCTACCATGTCGTGATTTCCTCTCTGCACACCATGGCCAATCTTATTACTAGCTGATATTTCATAACCGACAGCAGTGTTTTTTTTCCTCTTCGGTTTTGGATAGCTGACTGATTATCCTCGGGCTCTTTTGGTTTGTACACAGCAGGCTCAGAAAGGTCAGCTTTTAACAGCGAGTCAAGTATAATGACTCCATATTCAGTGAAAGTGGCTTTGTTTTGCTGTTGGACGCTCTGAAGGTTTGACTTGCGTCAGTGTTCTCAAGGAATGACATTTAGCAGAAATTATGTTCCGTGTAGCGAGCCCGCGCTCTGTTTGTCATCGTGATACCATCTTTGTGCATATGTCCACATTATCTTAACCAGTTTAACAACTTCCAACAATCAGCTCTCAAGCAGGAAGTGCGCACACACAACAATGGCCTATTGAATCATTTTTTTCTCAATCTCCTCCTCCTTTTATTTGTCTCCTCTCCAGCCTCACAATAGCACACTGTTAGGCTCTGAGGGAAGGAGAGGGGAAACTTGGGGCGGGTGAAAAGCGCCAGCTCTCTGGAACACACTCAGAGAGAGAAGCCTGTTGTTTCTGCACAGCGGATGGCCATTTGGTAGCGCTCCACCATCCCTCTCCTCTCGCTCCCTCTCTCTCTCTTTCTCTCTCTCTCTCTCTCTCTCTCTCTCTCTCTCTCTCTCTCTCTCTGGCTCTTTCAGCCCCTCCTCTGCCGCTGTGTTGCCTAGCAACGGAGGGCTGGAGCAATCGGAGCAGGGGCAGAGCGATTCAGGGAGCAGATTGGCGGATGATTTATTAGCTGGGCTGGAGAGCAGTGAGCCTAGGCAGCTGAAATAGAGCCTTAAACTGGAGCCGACATGCCGAGAGGGAGGAGGGAGCCAGCGAGAGAAAGAAAACGGAAGGGAGGAGGGAGGGAGGGAGCACGCACATAGCTCTCTTTGGAGCCGGATGGACAGACTGTGTAAATAGTGCAGTTGGGGGAACATAATTAAGGTGACATAATTAGGGCAGACACACAGACTGCATGGGCAGGTCTAATTGATTTTCGTCATAGCAGGTTCACAGTCTCAGGTAATGAAACGGCTCTCTCACCTCACAACTATTAAACAGACATGAAATAATCACGGAAATGTATCCAAACTCATCCTTTAGACTCACTCTACTTCAAGATTATTCAAATATTTGTGCAACTTCAGGCGTTTCTGCTCTTTTTCTCTCCCCACCACACATTTTTGAAACTCATATTTCAGTCGAATATTTACCCAGTTTTGTCGTCGCCTGTCAAACAAACCGTGTAATGTTGATCATCTGAATCTCTGCAGTGGCGTTCCACTGGTTTTATGTAGCTCTGAGAAAGTTTTGACTGACAGTCCAAATGGTAATCCGCTCTTAACCCCTGGAGTGGCTGGTGATGGGTGTCACATGTGGGGGGGAGCGCTTGTGTTGGAGACGGCTCCATCTACTGGCTAATCAACCGCTACACCTTCACACTGATTAATGCAAATGAACTGATGTCTCCTGCCGCTCTTACAACACGCCTTTTTGTTCAGCTGTCAGTAGAGCACAACTTTTTTTTTTTTTTTTTTTTTTTTTTTTTACATCTGGCCTTTAATCAGGCTTCTTATGTTTGATTATTTAGTCTGGTTTAACTTATACTTTTACATTTTGTTCCTCACAATTACACAGTTAAACTCTAAAACTTTAGTCTTTTGAGTTTGTTTGCGTAATGGAGTTAAATACAGTCATTTGTCCCTGTTGTTGAGATAGGTCTCGCTTTCTGGCCTGTAATTTTTTCTCCTAAAAGACAGTTGTGTTTTGCAGCTGGCTGTGTTACTTTGTAAATTTGGCCTTTGTTCCCCACCAAAGCTGGGTATGTAAACAATCCGTGGTTACGTAACGCACTGTACATGGCATGGAAAAACCAACTCCTGATACACAGGAAAGACTCCATGTCTGGTTTTCCTTCTCACTTGTCTCCCTTCTACCATGTCCAAGACCTTTCTCCACACAAATTGTATCAGCCTGCCTCCCTCCTCAGCTGGCAGCTAGTTGAGTTTGTGCCTCTTGTGTGCGTGTTCACCCACAAGCTCTGAATGCAGAGATTGCTCTAGTCACCTCTGAAGGAAACAGGCAGCTTTGGTTTAGTTCTTAATAACAAGCGGTGGCCTGGGTTTTCCTGTGTGGGGGTAGTGACATAAAGCCTGCACGTAGCGGATCAAGGCTGAAATGAGAGCAAACATGAAGCGCAGGACTCCACTCCGGGTTTTCCAGCCCGCTGTGAACCAGAGGCTCCCTTGCAGAAAGATCACATGTAAAGCCTTCCCCTTTGTAGTGGAAGAGCAGAGAGTGACAAGCTATTTCTTGCTTGTAAAAAAAAAAAAGAAGAAAAAAAGCGATGTACCGTTGGAGACACTGTGGATTTGCCCCCTAATTTTTCCTTTACCTGTGGCTGGACTTAGAGATTTGTGCCGTGCTCCCTGAGGACTTTTCCCTGCTTTTTGCTGGAGTTACTTGGTGGAAACGGTTGGCTGAGATCACTGAGGAACGGGGCTCGCCTCTGGAACAAGAAAGTAAATCTGTTGGTTGTCTGCTTCGCTGGTTATGAATGTTTTCAGCCTCAGCTTTTTATGGCTCGCAGTCTGTGGCTCTTAAAGGAGAAGAAATATATGTAGGTTGTTGAGCTTTTTTAGTATTAGTATTCGTTTCTGTGCTCATTGAGGTGAGGTGTTTCCATGTCATGATTAAATCCGATGAAGTAGCAATTTCTGTCACTGTGCTGTCGATTCCCTTTCACTCTTGTCAGGGTGTATTTGTCGATTTTACATTTTGACACGTTGTATGCTTTTGTAAATGCCAAATTGTGCAGACAAAAAGGGAAACTGTCAGCGGTGCACAGTGAGACATTTTCTTGGTTTTCAACTCACAAGTTTAGGTTTTGACTTTGAACTTTTCACTTGTGTGATTAATAACATGTTCATTTGTTGGTCTGTGGTGTTTGTATTTATTTTAGATCGTTGTTTGTCTGACTGTGTTTTTTTTTTTTTTTTCTCCACATGAAAAGACCAGCTTAATCTCAGCGTCTCACCGTACCTTACTTGTCATTTCCTCTCTCATTTTTGCCCTGACATGGCTGTGTTTGCTCCGGAGTTTTGGGTTCTAGATACACATCAAACCTCACCAACCACAGACTAGTGAAATGAAAACAATGTTTTTTGTCATGGTGCTAGCCAGTTACTTTATGCGGTCACAGTTTAGCTGACTTCTGAGATAGTAACTGGTCTTTTTTTCTCTCTCTCTCTCTCTCTCTGTCTCTCTCTTTCTCTTCCTCTGTGAAAAATTGCAGAAGCGCTTCATTAAAGGGTTGAGACAGTTTGGCAAAAACTTCTTCAGGATCCGGAAAGAACTGCTGCCCAACAAAGAAACAGTAAGATGGTTTATTTTTCTCTATACTGTTGAACTTTTCTATGCGTGTGTATGTGTGTCATTTGTTTTGTAGTACTGAAAGTATATAAAATGATGAGCGTGTGGTTTGCTTGTAACTAACGGAAAGCTTGAGCTGTACACTTTCAGTGTGATATTTTGAGCATGGCTGGTTTTTAACTAGAGGCCTTATTGATAAGAAGTAAGTGCTGCAGGCCAACAACTGGGCTGCAGTATTATCAGATCTCCCTTCAGGCTCGCTGAAAAAAAAAAACACTTGTTATACCTGAGAAGAGAAAGGACTAAATGCACTTTACAGACAGCCGCATAAACCTTCAAAGTGACACGCTGAACATGAATTAGCACCCGCTGTTAGCAAGTAGTAAACAAGTTGTGCAGATGTGATGTGAGCCACTGTGTTTATAGCATATCTCAGGTCTGGAGAGGTAGGCATGCTGATGTCTGTGTCTTTATAGTAGCACTTGAGATGTTTTTTTTTGTTGTTCTTTTTGTTACACCAACTTTCAGAGTAGTTAACTCTGCTAAACGCAGCATAACAGCTTCTACAAGGATTTAAAAGCACAATAATATATCAAATCAGTTGTTTTTAAAGGAAAACAAGAAACAAAATAGTATTAAGTGTGTGATAGTGGCATATTTGAGTTAAGTTATAAAGCACTGATCACAGTAACTAGTACTTCATTTAAAGGCCCCATCCATAATTTTTGATCATATAAATTAAAGATATATTCACAAATAAAGAGTTAAAGATGTAAAATCATCTTTTTTTATGTTTTTTTCTCAACTGATCATAGCTGAAAATACAAGCATTTTTTTACTCCAATGTTTACAAACATTAGTGATGCAAACAAACCATTAACAGCATCAAAAATATGAATTTAACATAGATTTAGTTGCTTTAAGTTTGAGACTTTCTATTGACAGCTGAAACCTGCGCTTTGAGTATGACGGACACCCTTTATGTTTACATCTGGAACACAGATTATTTGGCTTTTAAATATATTGAGGACTTGTTTTATCGTTTTTGTTGTTCTTGCATTACAGTTGTCAGTTCTTGATAGTTTAATGGTTTTCCAGTCACTGACAAAGATTGATTGACGGAGACGAAGTGAGTCAACATCTGTCAAGCTTTAAGGAACTCTTGTTATTGTGTTATTTATGTGCACTGGCAGAAGGTGTGGGTGATTGTGTGTACGCTTCAACGTATTAATCATCACTGAATAACTGTGTGACCTGTTTTTATGGTACAAATGGGTCAAATCCAGACCTAGCAATGATTAACAACGGTTAACTTATTAGATGTCAACGTTGTGTTGAAAACAAAACAGCCAATAGACTTTTCACTTTTCCTCTTTTACATTTTACTACAATCTCTTCCTCAACTGAATCTAAGAACTTGAGGACTAGTTGATTTTTTTTTTTTTTTTCTTGGCTGTAACTGGCAATAAATGGAACATGTTGTACATGTTGCTTCAAAGTCCTCCACACCTTTGACTTGGCTGTTAAATTATTCTTAGATATGCATTTTGATTCATAAAGCAGTGCAGACCTTGCTGTTTCTGCGAGGCTGCTCCTGCTGACACAGACATCAAAGGGAAATCAAAGGTGTTTGTCATACTTCTCGCTGCTTCATTTCCTTGTCTGCCGTGAGCTGAAGATGTGTCAGCCCTGCGTCTGTAACACACCTACATATCATGTAATGTTTTTACTCAACAACTCTTCTTTGTCACCTCCTTCGTGCTACATTTTTCAGTCCTCAAAACCAATTTGAACCTCTTGAATAAGAGATTAAAGTGTATGAATACAGTTTCCTCACAGAGGTTTCTTCAATTATTTTTACTGGTTTTTGAAATATATGACTGGTCCAGTTGATTGGCTATAAAGGAGGTATTAATGCAGTTCAACCTGGAGGGGGAGTCTACTTGGCAGGAGAGGTAATAGACCTCCTCCAGGATCTAGGCCTGCCGCCACCACAGAGCAGAGAAAGATTAATTTTCCCCCTGCAAATGGAAAATAAACTGCCCTTTAAACATATGAAAAGAGGAGAAAATGAATGGGAGCTCGAGGGGAGGGTTAACAGCGACTGGAGGAGAAGGGTAAGAAGGTGGGGCGTTAGCTCAATATAGACACTGAAAAGCCTGGGTTGTCGCATGGTAAAAAAAAAAAAAACTCTTTGCTTATGATTGAACTTGCTTTTGTGCTGTAAGACTGAGTGAGTGCCAGTCAATACCCCAAGGAAAGCTCTATTTATTTTCTACCTGCTCATTCCCAAATCCTATCTCTGGAACATGAGCACAACAATATCTGGAGATATATTTTAGGTCTGGGAAAGGACTGATTTTCCCACCATATCAAGTCGCGTTACATATATTTCTGTTATTCCTCTTGCATGCCGAGCCATCAAAAAAAGAAACATGTGGCACAACTGCGGGTGTTCCCTGCAACATGTCCTGCCCTGAGCCCTGGTCAGACCACTGTTGCTGAGCCATAGTGCAGAGCATAAAGCCCTTGGGCTGATATCCAGGGCTCTAGAGGTCCAGTACAGTGTGTCTGCCTCTCACTGTTCCTCCCGCTAGCCCCTATTAGCAGCGCTGCCCCTGAAGCGCCAGCACGGCTCGAACAGCCAGTGCCAAGGGTAAGCACCCAGCGCTGTGTAAACACACCAGGCCTGACTAGCACTCAGGAATGCTTTATATAAAGTCACATAAAGGCCCAGAGGGGGAAGTGGGTGTGTCGTCTGACCGTCTGCAACTGGCTTTGCTGCCACCATTTCCTTCACTCCAGAGAGGACGTCATGGAACATGAGCTCGCTGCTTCCAATGTTTAAACAACTAAATATGCTGAAATGGCAGATCACAGATAACTCCACGCCTAATATTTTCTCTGGAGGGGTTTTCATAAAAATCTGGTTTTAGAGGATATCAACAGACAGTATTTGCTGAACAGATTTGGATCAGCTACAGCTCTGTTTGCTGTGCAGCTGAACAGAGAAATTGACAGTTGAAAATTAGATCAAATTAGAACGTTTAAGTTTTGACTTATTTCCATACAGAACTGTGTCCAAACAGTTAACTTATGATACTAATGTGCAAATAAGAACATATCAACACATCTGGTGTTTTAGGGAGAAGGCTCGTTCCTTTCACTGTGCTGTAGCACAAAGTAAAATATGCATCATTACCTCATGTCTGAAACTGTACACTGTACAATTCCTGTCTTTGTGTTTTATGAGAGCAATTATAAATTGCATGAAAATACAAGAAATGTATTTATTTAACGCTCAGACATAAGTAATTTATGTACTTTATTTTCACATATCTGCGTATTATATATTTATAGATCATAAAATGTTTCACAATACGACTCAGCAGCCTTAATCTAATAAAATCAATGAAGCAATGTTTAACAATTTACAAGCATCGAACAAAAACCTTGTGTGTGTGTGTGTGTGTGTGTGTGTGTGTGTGTGTGTGTGTGTGTGTGTGTGTGTGTGTGTGTGTGTGTGTGTGTGTTCATCAGTTTTTCCCCTCCTTAAGGCTCCATTTCTGCATCCTGTTGTTTATTTTCTGGTGACTGCTCTGCTTTGCTCCACTTTTAAATATTTAAGTACATATATTGGCACAGAACTAACATCATCAGTGACATAGCTGACTAATTGGATTTTAGTGTTGCTTTGGAACAAATCGTGGCGAAAATGTAGATATAAAAAATGTAGAAGTAAGTTTATTTATATTTTAGTAACACAGTCAGCACAGCAAAACATGAGCTACAAGGCGTGTAAACTTACTGGACAGCAAAAACAACAGTAAAATGTTAAACTGATTCGTTGAGGCATTTTTATGCTGCTATGTCCTCCTTTTAGTTTGGCATGAAGGTGAAAAAGACAGAAAGGTGCAGTGGCACTCTGTTAGAAAAGCTAACACAGGTGAAGCTACAAGTCAAACAAGTGTCCTCAGATGGCAAATATCTGTGCAGGTAGCAGCGATGATTTGAAAAATATAATTTAATACTGAGTCAGTGAGTTTGTTGCTATTACACTCAGTTGTACTCCTGTCTTGCTAGAACAACCTCTGATATTTTTGTCCATTGTTGTCATGTGATTGTGGCAGGTGACATTTACACTGTAGAGCATGTCGTCATTTTCAGAACATGTGAGCATAGGTGACCTGAGCGGTACGTCTTGTTTTTTTGCCGGCACTCGGATCAACCAGGAGGTGATATTCTGAGCTGTTCTCACAGCATCCTCGTTCTCTCGGAGAAAAGAGAGCACTCAGCCCCCCTAGGCCCTGTCATTTACAACAGGAGAACAGTGTTCTCAACACAACCTCACAGCAGATGTTTGCCCCGGTACAATCTGTACAAACGTCAAATTGAATTCATTGCCATGTCCTTAGCTCAGCAGCCAGAACCTTGGGGATGAGTGATTATAAATACTTTGGTTGAAACACTAATTAAACCAGCTACAAACTACGGAGGCCTGGTCCAGTTGGCAGCAGCTGTCAGTGTGTGACAGAACAGCTACCGTGTTTGGTAAATGATATAACTTGTTTAGGCAGTGAAATCGCTGTCGGCTGATGGAAGCTCAACCAGTATGTATTGATGTTCTTTTAGCAGACCACAGGCAATTTAGCAGGGCTGAGTGTAGGCAAAATCTTTCTTTCAGCCTAATAGATGGAGCACAGAGAGCCAGAGCTGCCTGTGTAATTGAGTTCTTTGGTAGGCTTCATGTTGTGGTTTTTGGGGGGGACTAGCTTATCAGCAGAACACGCAGGATCGACCCTCCAGCAAAAAGGCACTGTTGCCATCCTATCTGCTTTCACTGGCAAAAGCGCTTACAGCAGGAAAAACACAAGTGCTGATTCTTCAGCATGTGCATCCCTGACCTGTGAAAGCAGAGCTTATTCAGTCATTCTCCGGCAGAAAGGCTCAGCGCAGCAGGGAACGGCTGTCTATTTAACCGCCTTTCACATGCACCCTGCTCCACCAGCCAAGGTCTTTTCACTATTCAGACGCTGTCGTCTGCCGATGGGCTTCGAGGCATCAATGCTGTAGGTCTATTTTGGAATCAGCTACATATAGTACATAAGGCTGGTACCTTGAATATTTGTCCTCTAGATTTTAATTTTGTTAAATTTTGTTAACAGGTGAATTGTGCAGCTTCACCAATACAAGATTAATTAAAAGCTAAATTCATTTTTTTATTTTTTATTCAACTACCACTTTTCAGAAGTGAGGAGAAAAAGCTTTAGACCTTTTAAAGCAATTTTATAAAACTCAGCATTAAGAGAACAGGAGTGCTTAAAATTTTAAAAAAATCTCTTGTATCCACTTGGCAGGTTTTTTGTTGCAGGCATATTTTCATGTATTATTGTAGTAATATTAATTTATTAGGAATTCTTTTGTAAATCCAAAATCAGCTCCTAGCAGCAAACTTAACTTCTCTACATATTAGGTGATAAGTAACTTGTGAACAGAAATATTAGAGCATAGTAACCTCAGAACATATTCAATGGCCCTGTAGGCACCACAGATACACATCTGACCTGCTTAACCACATAAGCGTTAACAAAAGTTACTCCATACAGTTAAGAGTCAGCGTGAGCATGATGGGATACACTGTACAACCTGTCACGGGCAATGAAGAATGTGAAGTCCAGGGGTCAAGCACATACATAATTAAACCCTGGTTTGATTTAGCTCAGAGAAATATGTCCCCCTTCACCTCACCTAAATGAATCAGGAAGCAATCCTGCCTCCTCCAGCTGCAGATTGTGGTAGAAGCAGGAGGAGCACAGGTTCAGGCTGCACTAATGGATGTTTACACAGCTCACTATCAGCCACCAGAACCCAGAAATCACACGCTCTCTGCGCTCTCAGCTGTAGCTAAACTACCTTAAGTTTTTAGCAGAGATTTTTATTTACCCAGAGATTTTTTTTTTTTTTTTTAGGAAGGGCTGTGGTTGGATTCAACACTGATTGTCCATTGTTATCCTCTGCTGGCTCTTTATTCCTCCCTCTCAGCTCTCCTCCACACTTGGCCCTCCCCCTCCTCAGCTCTCCCCTGTTCTCTCCTCCTTCCCCTGCTCTTGCCAGTAACGGCCTTAACCGTTTGGCTTCATGTCAAAGCAGGGGCCTTTTGTGGCTCTGTCACAAATCTGCCAGGAAAAACAGAAACCATCTGTTCAGGCCTGGGCCTGAGAGGGGATGAGGGTGTAAATACATGAGTTTAGCCCTCGCCCTCAGCCCTGCCCGCGCACACAGGACCACCGAGCCCACTGGAGGATCCTGCACTCCCACTCAGCCTCAACCTGCACTCTCAGACAGCAGTTTAACTGTAGTGTACTGTGGCTTCATGGTAAACCTCATTGAATCTAATACTTACAAACAGGAACATGAGATGGAATTAAACTATTTAACACAGTGACCAAATGTGAAATTATGTTGTGGATGTTAAATAATTTTCTAGTATTCAGAGATTGACTGCACACTTTTTTTTATCACTTGTTGTCTTCTACTTTAAAACAAAGTTTTTTTTAAAAATAACTTGACCTCAAAGAACACCAAGATAAAATCCCAAATAAAATGTTATTTAACTGAAGTGGTATAAATACTCCAAATGCTTAACTTAACACAAATTATTTTACGTAGTCGTGCCAATTATAATATATTAACTTTCAAAAGCGCATCACGGCAGAAGTGTAATTTCCTTTCTTAGCCATGGTTCAATGTAAAGGAATCTTGAGCTGCACATCCATTTCACACACATACTTGTATGTAGAAGACCATTTTAAGTGGCAATAACTGAAATGGAAGTCCCGAGTGTCGTGATAGGAGGGTAAGCCCTTTCCTTGTCGGATAATCCACCGGCCAGAAAGCTCCTGCAGATGGAAGCATTCTAAAAGGCCTCATAATACCGAGCTTATGTTGTCACTATCTCATGTTCTGCGGAGCGGCAGCACACTCTGTACCGCTCTGCAGTGATTTAGTGGACTGGGGAAAATTATGGTGCGGAGGCCAGGGCCAATCTAGAATTCTATTTCAAGTATTTCCATTTTTTTAAGTACCCATATCCCAGCGAGCTGTCTTAGATGCAGGTTTTTGCAAATTATTTCCGTAATGCTGGCGTCTTCGTTTTATGAAAAAATGGCAACTTCACTCAGAAGCCTCAATGAGTACACGCAGATTTTTTCTGGCTAAACATCCAGTCATGGAGAAGAAACAGAAGGTAATGGAAGTTGAAGCGATGCCGTGGGTATATGGCAGCATGACAAAGTGACTTTGATAGAGAAAAGTACACAGTCAGTGCGAGAGATCGGACGTATGTGGCTTCAGAAGAACCAAATTTGACGTGCAGGCGGGTCAGGAAAGGTAATCTGTCAGTCTCCCTTTGATGCTAATTCAGAGCACGAAGCGCCTCTCAACCACAGGAATGCCATGTTCATCTACGACTTCACTGCTCTCACAGACATCATATATAACTCTCCTCCTCTTTGAAATTCTTACAGACATCTATCTTTCCTTTCTCAACATGACTATTCAAAATTGGTACTTTGTAAAGGCATTATCTTTAACAAACATTACAAAAAGGATTTTGTGTTTTGCAGTATTTATTTTTTCATGGAGGCTCAAAGCACTTTTTGTCTTGTAGTCTTTATAGGAAATAACTTTTCAACGTAATAAATTTACTCTAAATTTGCTCTTCTTTTGTTGCAGCTGCACCAGCTCATCAGTGCACCTGTTAATTCCCATTCAAAAGCCCAAGTTAATGTTTTCATTAGCCCCTGTTTAATGCAATGGTACTTGACACAGTGTAAGTGATGGAGAGGCAGGGTGACCTTTCCCTATGTCTGCCAAGCTGTTGTTGAAGCTGTGTAGTTGTCAGCCTGCAGCGAGGAGGCAGAGAGGCACTGCTGAGAACAGTCATTAAGCACAGAGCAAAGCCAGCGCTCGGCACCACTCGACACTTTTGATCTGCACATTTCAATTAGATTTCACATCAGGACGCCTGCCTTCCCTCAGTCAGCACCTGCGTCCTCGTCTCCCCAACTGGCCAGCCAGGCTTAAGAGGGAGGCGCACAGGAAAAGACTAGAAAGTTCAGTTACCTGAAGTAGACAGCCAAACACATGGCAACATGCCAGAGCTTTTAAATGATATGATGATATAAAAATCATTGGCTGCTCTGTTCTTGTCATGAGCAGAGACAAAAAAAAATGTTGAGGGTTATTTAAAGGATTGTAAATGGTCCATAAGTAAAAGTGAAATCTTTCCTTCTTTGCCCAACTGTTTTTTGTATTTTAAAGAGTCTTACTGATTTGTCCTTGCTGAGCTTCAGCACGTGGAATCCATTCCACTACTCCAGATGTGCTCATCTGCAAAACTATTGAGGTCTGAAAAAGTAAGCGCAAGCTGTGGGGCTTGGGACAGTTTTACGCTGCAGCAATGGCTTTGCCATAACACAGCACAGCACCTTAATTTACCCTGAAATGTGAGAAGGTTTCATTGAGCTCAGACACCCTCAGTAAGTGTTCCCAGCACTGCTTTGCCTGATAAGATGGAGTCCTACAGGCATTGGTAGACATGAATTTCCCCTAAGAGCCACATGAAGGGAGATCTTATTAAACTGGCCTAAGCCCACTGAGTCAAGCGTTTTCTGCCAATCAAAGCAGCGATTGAGAAAGTTCTTTTATGCCAAATACTCACACAACCTCATGAAGCGATAAGGAGCAACCGCTGGCCAATCCCTGACCTGCGTTTTCTCACAGCACACAACAAGAAATCAACTAGCCCCAAGTAGTCTTGCATTTCATAAGATAAGAAATGAGAAATTAAAGCTGCAGTTACCTTTATGTTTTGATTAATACCAGTCTATTATACTTTGAAATTCCCAGCTTTGCTAAGATGTTATTTTCTCTTGAGGTTGAAATAGAGTTGAGTGAGAAGCTTTTTATAGCCGTTTAAAAATGTCGACTATTTTCATCAAATCATTTCCTGCCATTGTTTGTTTTGGTACATTTTGATTAAAAAAAATGCTAAGCTGTTGCTGAAAAGCTGTTAATGCATTTTAGAGAGCAATGCACTGACTAATTGTCAAGTTTCTCAGCTGAAGTGGAGAACGAAAACAATCAATAGCCATTAAACTCTGGGAGCTTTGTTGAACAGCAGTTTAACAGACCTTAGACAGTAGATGGGTGCCCTCTGGGCTTTAAAGATTACAGGTGACTTACTGCTCACCCAACAATCACGCCACACCTTCATGAATTTCTTATAGAGTCGGTGGAGGACCACTAACAAGTGAGTGTTCATGGCGAGGGAGAAAAGGCAAAGCTCCACAGGAAACTACATAATTGTCCCTGACTCCTGTCGCCAATTTTCAAGGCTTGTGTATTATGAGTGTGGCCGGAAAGCTGCAGTTAATATGCACAGGCTGCCTCAGCAAAGTGCTTTCTGATCCATGATTGCATGTGTTAATGTTTCAGTTGGGTATTGATTTCCTGGCGGCCTTTTGTACACTGGATTTATCCGCCTCGTCGCTGGCAAGCACGCCCCTCCGAATGTTTGATTAAAGTTCAATTGACTCTTCCAGTGAAGGGGCGAGGAGCCATTTCACTCCCTATTTGTAGCGCCAAAGCTCTGCCTGACATGTTCTTTTGTTCCCATTCAAGCTCCTGCCACCCAGGCAGCCACCAATGCACTGATCCTAATATCCCTGCATTCAGTCAGCCTCCTCGCCTAATCCTGGGACAGACAGGGCCGCAGCACAAACATGCCCAGCCAGCTACAAATCCTGGCATGGAGTGACCCACTCCATGGCCTTATACTGTGAAATACTGTTACTCACTGCTAATGTATATTTTATTCAGCCTAACTGGAGATATTTCATTCTGACCATTTTCCCCATTGTTCATCAACTTTGGCAAATAAACCTGGATTCCTTTTAATTCAGTCACCTCTTTGCAGTCAATAGTGACGCTGCCTCTTCGTGACAAATAGATGAATGTTTGCATTCTTGTGATATATTTGCTTGTTTTAACAGCATTCGTTTCGCGTTTCCTTTCAGGGAGAGTTGATTACCTTCTACTACTATTGGAAGAAGACCCCCGAGGCAGCCAGTTGTCGAGCCCACCGCAGACACCGCCGCCAACCCGTCTTCCGCCGCATCAAGACACGAACTGCTTCGACTCCTGTCAACACTCCCTCACGCCCCCCCTCCAGCGAGTTCTGTACGTATATTTGACCCCTTCAAAGGCAGTCATAGAGGAAAGAGGGAACCTGATATATTCTGGTGTTAGAGCGATGATGTGAAGTTGTTTTGTTTTTTTCTTCCTCTCTTCTAGTGGACCTCAGCTCAGCCAGTGAAGATGACTTTGACAGTGAAGACAGCGAACAGGAGTTGAAGGGCTACGCTTGCCGCCACTGTTTCACTACCAGTAAGATGCTGTATTTCATACACAGACACTCACTCTCATCATACGGACTTGCTTGGCTATTCCTGTCCTGATTGGGATCAGTGTGAGCCCGCACAACACAGCGCTGTGTGACAGATGGGCATCAGAGGATGTCAGGACTAATTTGATCAAATCAGACATGAGCCCACAGCTCATTCACTCTCTCCACCTCATTATCCTTCCCCTCTTTTTCCCCCCCAGCTGGCTCCCAGTGCCAGCCTACCATCTGATCGCACTTACATTACCACCATCACAACAAGGGTGGCTAATAACTTTGGCTTTTAGTGTTAACCCATACAGGCCTTATTACTGCATTACTGAGAATTTAATACAGAATATAGAGGAGGACAGAGTGACATGCTATCTTTGATTCAGCTCCTGCATGAAAGAATAATATTTATCCCCATTTGATGTTGACCTACAAAGTTAGTTAAGGACGTTCTCTATATTCTGCACTATTGCTGTAGTTGTGATATCATTTCTGTGTTTGTACTTCATACTACCTGTGAAAGTGTGTTATTTCACAACTGTAAATGGCTTTCCTCAGCCTCCAAGGACTGGCACCACGGGGGCCGCGAGAACATCTTGTTGTGCACAGACTGCCGCATTCACTTCAAGAAGTACGGTGAGCTGCCCCCCATTGAGAAGCCTGTGGACCCGCCGCCATTTATGTTCAAACCTGTCAAAGAGGAAGAGGATGGACTCAGCGGGAAGCATAGCATGAGGACCCGACGGAACCGAGGCTCGGTGTGTACACACTCCGTCTCCCTATCTATCCCTCTATTTTCACCTTCAGGAACCGTAGCCTCAGAGATATCCCTAGAGCAATGCAGAGCCAGACTATGAACGTGATAAGCTTATCATCTCCAGACAAGCAGCACAGGGCCAGCTATGCCATGCATTGTTTTATATATTTGGTACTGAAAAGTATTTGAAAAAGTTAGATTCAGAATTCATATTTAGAATGATATATATCCATCTTAATGTCCTCTTTTCAATTATATGAAGATGATTCATTTGACTGTTTGTTGTTAACAGATGTCGACGCTACGTAGTGGTCGTAAGAAGCAGACAGCTAGTCCCGATGGCCGAGCCTCGCCTACCAACGAGGATTTGCGCTCCAGTGGACGTACCTCACCCAGTGCTGCAAGTACTGACAGCACTGACAGCAAGACGGACTCCATGAAGAAGCCCAGCAAGGTAAACACAGCTTTGACTTCTTGAAAGTTGTTTTTCTACGCATGGACGTCTGTGAAATGTTCACTAATGGCTCCGCTGCTTTGGCTCTACAGAAGATTAAAGAGGAGGCTCCTTCACCTATGAAGAGTGCCAAGCGGCAACGAGAGAAAGGAGCTTCAGACACAGAAGAGCCCGAGAGGGCCAGCGCCAAAAAGTCCAAGACACAAGTGAGTTTGTGGTCATTGTTTTGCTTATTCGTATGTGTTTCAATGGAATGCATAGACTCGACGTTTATGATGCTCATGCTTCTCCTCTTTTCTGTCCCTCAGGAGCTGAGTCGGCCAGACTCGCCCTCAGAATGCGAGGGGGAAGGGGAGGGCGAGGGCGAGAGCTCTGATGGGCGCAGCATCAACGAGGAGCTCAGTAGCGATCCTAAAGACATTGACCAGGACAACCGGAGCTCCTCACCAAGCATCCCCAGCCCCCGTGACAATGAGAGCGACTCAGACTCCTCTGCCCAGCAGCAGCAGCTGCTGCAGAGTCAGCACCCTCCAGTCATCCAGTGTCAGCCAGGCACCTCAGCCACCTCCTCGGCACCTCCTCCGCCTACAACCTCAGCCCCGTCACTGCCCCCACAGGTCTCCCCCACAGCAGCCTCCACCTCTCTACCTCCCCAGCCTCTGCCCCAGGCAAGCCCGATGGCTCTTATCCAGTCAGGAGCAGCCCTCCACCCTCAAAGGCTTCCCTCTCCTCATTCACCTCTGACTCAGGCACCACCTCCTGGTCCTCCAGTCCCACCTCAGTCATTACCCAGCTCGCATCATGGGCCCATTCCTCCCATGCCACATCCACTGCAGCCAGGCCCCTCACACATGCCTCATCCTCACTCCATGCCCCCTCAGGGCTTCCCTGTGGGTCAGTCTCAGGTCCCGCCACCGCCAATCTCTGGTCAATCACAGCAGAGGCCACACACGCCTCCTTCTCAGTCTCAGTCATCTTCTCAGAGTGGAGGCCAACCTCCCAGAGAGCAACCTCTGCCCCCTGCCCCAATGTCCATGCCTCACATCAAGCCCCCACCAACCACACCTATCCCTCAGATACCGAACCCACAGTCCCACAAACATCCACCCCACGTGTCAGCACCTCCATTCCCTCAGATGCCTTCAAACCTGCCTCCACCTCCCGCCCTCAAGCCCCTCAGTTCTTTATCAACCCACCATCCTCCATCAGCACACCCACCTCCCCTCCAGCTCATGCCTCAAGGGCAGCAGCTTCAGCCTCCTCCAGCCCAGCCTCCAGTTCTCACCCAGTCCCAAAGCCTCCCAACATCAGCCAGTCACCAGCCTCCTCCAGCTCCACCTCTGCCACCCCCTGCAGCAGCATCACACCCCAACGGGCCACCGCAGCCGCCATTCTCATCTCATCCTTTCAACACAGTTCTACCTCCAACCGGCCCTCCCCCATCTTCATCAAACTCTATGCCGGGCTTACAGCCTCCATCTTCCTCCGCTCCATCTTCCTCCATCTCCATGCCACTCCCTGCCTCAGTCACGTGTGCCGGCCCAGGCCCGGTGCTCCCGCCTGTCCACATCAAAGAGGAGCCTCTGGACGAGACAGAAGAGCCGGAGAGCCCCCCACCTCCACAGAGAAGTCCCTCCCCCGAGCCTACTGTCGTCAACACGCCCAGCCATGCCAGCCAGTCAGCACGGTATGTCTACTGATGCTGATTTCTACCCCAAAACGATCTGTAAAAGAAAAAATCATACAAAAACACAGACCTGCACAAGCTGTTATTTATCAGTAGTATATTGAGCTGGTTACTGTCCTGTCTGAGGACGCTGATCAGCTCTGAAACACATTCACCAACAAAGAGCCTCTGCTTTCAGGTTTTAAGGCTTTCATTTACGCAACAAATCAAATGTCCTCAGCAAAACTGGCATCCAAGGCCACAATTAGCCTTGAGCTCTGACTGGCTGATGGCTAGGAATTATCGTGGATGGAGAGCAGGGAGATTAATTACAGTGAGATGCAAGTGAAGTGAGGCATCTGAATATGAGTATGTGTAGTTGCCTTGTGCTTAAGTGACTCTCAGACTGCCAATGAATAGCAATGAGGATTTTAATACATACTCAGCACAGCAGCAAAAATTAGTGCCAAGGGAGTTTGTTTCCTTTTGAATAATAGAGTAGTGTAAGCTAATACAAGCCATCTCTCATCTAATGGGACATTATCTTACCATTCAACATGAAATATCAAGAAGGAATATCATGTCTCTAGTCTATACTGTCTGTAACAAGTATTCATTAATAAATTAAACATTTATCTTTTCTGTGTAAATGTGGAATATGTTAACTAAATGTGTTTTCTTTTTGTCTACCGTGACCACAGGTTCTACAAGCACCTGGACCGGGGTTACAACTCATGTGCTAGGACAGATTTCTACTTCACGCCTCTGGCTTCGTCTAAACTGGCCAAGAAACGAGAAGAAGCTGTGGAGAAAGCCAAGAGAGAAGCAGAACAGAAAGTGCGGGAAGAGAAGGAGAGAGAGAGGGAGAGGGAAAAAGAGCGAGAAAGAGAGCGGGAACGAGAAAAGGAAGCAGAGCGAGCTGCAGTGAGTGTCTTGTTTTCTTTTGCCTTCCTTTCATTTTTCAGTAAATAAATGTTTTCTTTTAAATCATACTAAATGAATTTCTTCCCCACACAGAAAGCCTCCAGTTCCTCTCACGAGAGCAGAATGGGTGAACCTCAGATGGCCGGTCCCGCTCACATGCGTCCACCCTTCGACGGGCCTCCCACCACGATTGCAGCTGTGCCTCCGTACATCGGCCCCGACACCCCTGCCCTACGCACCCTCAGCGAGTACGCCCGACCCCATGTCATGTCCCCCACCAATCGAAACCACCCCTTCTTTGTGTCCCTCAACCCTGCAGACCCACTGCTGGCCTATCATATGCCCGGCCTGTACAACGCTGACCCGGCCATACGGGAGCGTGAGCTGCGAGAGCGGGAGATGCGTGAGAGGGAGATTCGTGAGAGGGAGCTGAGAGAAAGAATGAAACCCGGTTTTGAGGTTAAGCCTCCAGAGATGGACACACTCCACCCTTCCACAAACCCCATGGAGCACTTTGCCCGGCATGGGGCCATCACGTTGCCCCCCATGGCCGGCCCTCACCCGTTTGCCTCCTTTCATCCAGGCCTGAACCCATTAGAGCGTGAGCGGCTGGCACTTGCTGGGCCCCAGCTGAGGCCAGAAATGAGCTACCCAGAGCGGTTGGCTGCAGAGAGACTCCATGCTGAGAGGATGGCCACAGTAGCCAATGACCCCATCGCCCGTCTACAGATGTTCAATGTTACGCCGCATCACCACCAGCACTCACATATTCACTCCCATCTCCACCTCCACCAGCAAGATCCTCTTCACCAAGGTAAAAGAAAGCCCTGCTTGTATACACACTACTGTTACAAATTACACATCAATCTATTACATTATGGTACATTTGAAAGGTTGCATTGGCATAATTAAACTGTATCATATTTGTGGAGCCTTAACACTGTTAATTACTCATAATTTGACAAACACAGTTAAATGAACCAAAATATACCAGTGTTTGGTAAATAGAGATTTAAAAATTGAAAAAGTTATGTTTTTTACTTTACTCTTTTTCCATGATAGCAACCATGTACAATAACACATATATTGTGATTATTTAAGTTAAATTTACAAATGGGAAGAAGGATTAACCTAACTCAAATTTATCAATACTTATACACATAATACATATATTTACATAGACTTTTGCAGACATATTCAGCATGTGTATGATGCATTCATCTTTTGTATGTAATTATTCTTATGAAATGTGTAAATGGATGCATGCATATTTTATTGCGAAATGTTAGATAATTACACATTTTGAGATGAAAATGGAGATCTGTGTCATTAGCAGAGAAGAAATTTAAACCATGGTTGTAATCATTAAAATATTTTTAAAAAACAGGAGAGTACCAAGATTAGAACCTTGGGGAATACCCCAGATTAACTGTTACCTATTTAACATACAGCAATTTTTGGATACAAATAAATCTGTTGTTTTAACTGATAGCAAGTGATTAGAGCATCCTGAAGTCGAGATACAGGGACCACATTTTTAATAGAAGTTAGGTGAAATAATGCTGCCTATCAGAAACAATGTATCTGCACTTACAGGATTTAGTTTTCCACCCTGTTGTGCAATGATATAGGTAGAGAAATCTCTTTGAAGAACCATTGAAAAGCAGGGTTAGTAGAGTTGAAAGTACACATTCATGAACAAGTATTGCAGTCACATAATTTGTTCAGCAAGTTACTGAGCAGTAAATAACTCAGAAGCAAATGAAAATTAACTTTTCAAGAGGTAATACAGCAGAAGGTATTGATCGGTGCACTGCAATAAGAATCAAGTGGTCTATAATTACACTCAATTATAATACTTCTCTCGTCACAGTGAAGAGTGAGCAAAAGAGACTTTGAATTCATGACTTCCATCTTTTTTAGATTAAAATTATTTACCATACATAGATTGAAACTCTACCTCATATCCTACTCTTTCTGCAGTCGTCTACAGCACTGAAATGTGAGCTTGGATAAAAGCATGTTTTATCCTCATTAAGTTTCTGATAGAGCTAGCAGATGCTGTGCTGAGAATAAATGCAGTAAAGTGGTCCCTGCACTCTTTTAGTCAACCTTGAGATGTTGTATTGAATCATGTATCACTAATGCCTGTAGCATGCACTTTGTGTGAGACATAATTTTGAAATGAGTGTACCCTGAACCTAAGACTCTGACGCCCAGAAGGTGGTGGTGAATGTCTTGTGTGTCCTCCAGGGTCTGGGGCCCATCCACTGGCAGTAGATCCCCTGGCAGCTGGACCTCACCTGGCCCGCTTCCCCTACCCGCCCGGCGCCATCCCCAACCCTCTCCTCGGCCAGCCACCGCATGAACACGAGATGCTGCGCCACCCAGTCTTCGGTAGGCTTTCAGCCAATGTCAACTCTCATTAAGAGTAGTATCACTTCCAATCTATCAATCTGAGTTCTACCAGAGTGCCTGATCAAATCTCTGGTTTGTGTCCCCTCCAGGTACTCCATACCCTCGGGACCTACCAGGAGGCCTGCCACCGCCCATGTCCGCAGCCCACCAGCTGCAGGCCATGCATGCCCAGTCAGCTGAGCTCCAGAGGCTGGCCATGGAGCAGCAGTGGCTTCACGGACACCATCACATGCACGGAGGACCACTGCCTGGCCAGGAGGACTACTACAGGTCAGACGAGCAACAGAAAGTAGACGAAGGAAAATCAATTAGATACACAGTGCATCTGTCTTGCATTTGCCAAATATATGACAAATATATAAATATATGATGTTGTTTGTGTTTCAGCCGGCTGAAGAAAGAGAGTGACAAGCAGCTGTAACCAGCCAAGGGAGGCAGTGACTAACAGGTGCAGGACATGGGAAGTTGTTACAGAGCGATCTTGCAGAGGCTCTCCAGGGTCCTCTGAACACATTCAGTTTTGAAGAACGGAAAAGGCCAAGTGGATCGTCTGAGAAGAATTCTTCAATATTGGGGTTTTTTTTCCTGTCAAGGACTTTTTTTTATTATTATTATTATTTTTCAAGACATTGACTTTCTTTGGTATATAGCCAGTAGTGACAACGTCCTCAAGACTCCTGCATGACAAGCTTCCCTGACGTTTTTTTGTAGGTGCTAGAACAAGACACTGTGCTTATCAACAACAACAAAAAAAAGACAAGACCGGTCAGGCCGTTTATGGAAAAATAACAAGTGCTATCTTAAATTCAACATTTATTTTAATACATTGTTGGAGGTTTTTCATAATTTTAAGAAAAGCTACAGCATGGCGTTTTTGAGTCTGTAAATAGTATATATAAACATATAATTATTATTATAATTATTATTATTACTAGGTGTGGACTCCAAACCAAGTCGTTTCAACCTCCAATTGTTTTTGAAGCATTATCCCTTGTTTCAGAGGGGAGCACCATGGCATTATATGAGCAGTTTCTGAGAGAGTTGCGGTTCAGTTGTGACGTTCCTCTGACATCACTGTGTTAGATTTAGTCCCACATACACTATGTAAACCATAAACCTGTCAGACCCACATCCATTCATCACACACCATTGACACGCATCAGGTTGTCAGAATGTGTAAACTCAACGTGTTGAGTTAATGTTGAGGAGACAACACAGTAGTCACTGAGGTTTTGTTGAGTGCACACTGAAGCCATGGATTGAAAAAGAAAAAGAGAAAGTTTGCACTGAAAGAGAGTCCTTGAGCTCCAATCGATTGGTTTTATCCTTTTGCTTAAAATCAGTATTTAAGTTGACAAAATGCAGTAACAAACACTTTATTACTTTTTTTGTTTTTTAAAGGGAATTGTTTTAATTCTGTTTTTTTTTTTAAATTGACACCTGAAGCATATTTGGCTGAACTGAGTAGAATCTTTGCTTCAGGTTTTTTTAAATGCTGATTATTGGGACCTAAATTTTAACATTGCTCACTGTAACCGAAACCTAACAGGACTTTAGGATTGTTTTAATGTGTGAAAGGTTGTAAGTCGGTGATGATTTGCGGTGTCCCCTTTCTTCACCTGGTCCAGTCAACCGTGTTTGTCGCAGGGCTCATATCCAACTGAGTCATCCTCCAACTAGGCTGTAATAATGTTCACTGTGACACTAGAGGGGGCCTGCCGACACATGACGACCAGAAGGTAGAGGGTCCATGATTGTGTGTGAATGTTTGTGTTTTCTTCACAATTTTTCGTATGCCTTGGTTCCTTAAGGATACACATGCTCTCCTGAGCCTCAGGAGTGGTGTGTTTGTGTGCCACTGACTGTTACAAGTATTGTTGACCTGTCTTACCAGTGCACATGAGCCCAACTTTGTTTTTTTTTATTTACTGTAGCCATGACACAAGTTCTGCATTTGTTCCATGCACTAAGACTGTTTGACCATCATGGACATTTATAAAACTGTGGCTATCATTTTTCTTTTCTTTGAACCAAATGAAGAAACTGTACTTGCATTTAAAAGTGGCCATATCGTCCCTCAGAGCACTATAATTTACATTTTAATGCTTGCAAACGTCATCAAACTCATGCCCCCTTTTTAAAAATCCAAAAAGTCTTTCAAGCCCTGACAAGAACCTGTCACTCTGTCTTGCCATCTTCACCAATTCCTGTTTCTCTTCTGACGTACTCCTCATCATCCTTTGCCTCGTTTCCTGACGATTCCCTTGCCTTTTACTCCCTCTTTTTGTGTCTCCAAAACCTTTGATGTTAAGTGTTGTCAATGGTTTAGCTTCTTGTTTCAAAGCGGCAATAGCAGAATGTAAATTCTGACTGCTAAGATTTATATATATACTGGTATCTTGAAGCTTATTGTATATATGAGTAGTCGCCATGGGATGACACAATGTAAACAAAAAGTAGAAATAATAAGAAAAATTGTGAGTCCTGTGTTCTCTCCATTTGAGTATTTTGTAATTTTTTTGAAAAATTTGTGGAATTAAAATAAACGACTAAGTTACACCACAAGACACGACTTGATCTTCTTTTTTTATTCCTTCTGATACATCAATGCATCATATTTCCTTCTTGGTAAACAGTTATTTGTACGCTGAGGTAGAGCAGGCTGCAAAATCCCAGCAGCCATGAGACAATAATCCTATTTTAAGGGTAAACAATTTTGATTACTCACTGCTCAAAACAGCAGAGAAAGACGGCAAGAAACACTCTTAATTCCCTCTGTTTCTTTACACTAGTGAAATGTAATTCTCCAGCTGAGAAGAAGAGGGACTGTCTCTGGCTCTGTTTTGATAATACTCATGTCCTACATTTGCTCTTGAATAATTGAATTTTTGCTTGACGGGAGAAATGTGTTGCAGAATAGATCAAACATTCCTTTTTCTTATTTTTTCCAGCCTTCCATTTTCTCAGCTTCACAAATACAGAGCTTTAAGAGATCACACCAGCAGCAGGTAGTGAATCTCAGAGCTGAATATTGCACTGCTATGGTATAATAACATCAAAGCCGGGCTAAGCCAGAAGGAACACCTACTCAGGCTGAGATGCCTCGCTATCAGCGGGGCAGGGCTGTCATTTCATCCTGTGTGTGGGGAGTGATAGACCAGCAATCTGTGATGGTTTGCCGCAGCGATGGCTGTCATTTTGAGAGGGAGCTATTATTCTACTGCTGCTCTCTGAAATGATGCCCTGTCCTCGGGAAAATCTAGGTTCCTTGGATGCTCTATCCTGGGGCTGTCATGTGACGGCCGCCTTGTGAGGAGGTGCCGCTTGTTGTTGCTGGCTCGCCTCATATCACCTCCACATAAGACACAACAAGATGTCAGAGCCGAGCAGCGGTGGCTGGTTGAATAATTCATCTCCCCTCCTCCTCCTCCTCCTCCTCCTCCACACCAGCGATGGAGCGACTGTGACTTGTGTCAACTCAAATTTTTCTCATAATACTGTATGTACCCCTCAGGCAGGCACACGGGGATATGTACTCTCAGAAAATCTGCTCTTTCTGTCTGAATAGCAATATGATTTGTGCTGTTCTCGCTGTGTTACTGTGTCTGTTGCAGCAGGTCTCGGACATAGAGCCTCCTCATCTTCCTCATCCTCCTGTCTTTCCTTTCGCTCCACTGGGCCTGCCTGCTGCAGAGTTTGATGCTCAGTGGCAGAGAGGAGCCTACATGCTATTAGTGCGTTCAGGCGGAAGGTAGCTGTGTTCTTTCAGCGGGTCTTCAGCTCTGTGGCTGCGCTGTAGCCAAGCAGGCCCTAGTTTATCTAGAAATGAGCTGTGTTGACACAGGGAGCAAATCTGCTGTTGTAGTCTTCCCCATCCACTGTCTGGATTAGACATACAAGCGACATGATAGGGTGAATGAGAGTAATGTGGGACAATTTCTGCAATTGGCACTTCAGCAATATATTATGATATGAAGCCAATATATTATATCTGAACCCAGTACCTTTCTGAAATCCCCAACATGTTTTCTATTCATATCAGAAAAAAGAAAGGAAATATCACACTCAGGGAAGAAATGGCAAATATAAAAGTGTTTGTTGTGCTAAATAGTCCCTGATTAGGTGCCTTTCCTAATGTGGGACAGTTCAGGCTGAAATCTGGGACACACAGTTGGAGGCTGAAAGGTCTAAATCACCTTAATTCATGCAATGAAAACTTCTCTGGTCAGTGACAGTCAAGGTAAAAGTGCATTACATGTTTGGTCATTTTAGTAATGATAATGTTTTTGCAGTTACAGATAATATAGTCATGTATTATATTATGTATAATGTATTAATATTAGCAATAATATAATTTCCAACCTGCCTAAAAATAAGTTAAAATTAAGCATTACAAGACAAAGACCTGAATAACTATCGGTATTACACATTTAATATACTTAAATGCAGTTCACCACTTTAAGAACATATATGACTGTCCCACATTTCAAACCATATTTTCTAAAGTGGAACAATGAAAATGACTGAAATAGAAAATCTAAAGTATGTTTTTATCATATTATAGCATATTTTGAGGTATAAATATGTGATAAACACAATCTGATAACAACATTTCTTCATTCATGACAGATTGAAATCCTTAACATTAAATTACTCAAAATCCTTTGTCACTGAACACTGAACTTCACAGCAAGTACTACTTGTAGGAAGATTGCATCGCCACGATTTATGGCATCACATGTGAAGTCATGTAATTTCAATTACATGACACTCCAGGTTTAATTTGACAGCAGTCCTAATCATTAACGTTTGGTAGAAAAAGAGAAAGATGCATTTGGGTTTAGTGTCCCACATTTGGCATTGTCCCACATTACACTAACTCATCTTACTCGATATTTCATATGTCTGGTACTCTCCCTAGCAGGTGTTTGGTGTAGAAATAAAATCACTGGCTCCATGTTTTCTCTTGATAATATTTTTTTGGATTTCATCCTTTTAAGCAGAGTCTCGTTCAGATCTGGATCGGCCATTTACAGAACAAGGAACATGTGTTTATGTAAAAACTCCACTCAATAAATTGAGCACAGCTGTAGGAATTTGATGCATGCAAATACAGGTAATTAAACACATCTAAAATGCAAATATGCATTTTATTTAAAACAAGGTTAGTCCCTGCATTTCAGCAATTTGAATATGTATATCAATAAAAACAACCTTCATTTTCCAAGGACAGGTTAAAGCAAGGTTTTCCTGCAAAACACTGGAATGATAACTACACCTGGGAGGGTAAACTTTTAGAGGCTGCTAGATGGTAAAATACTTAGATTGCCATGTTCCAGTCTGCTATTGAGCACTTTCCCTGTAAAGCCCGTATAAAATCCCTACAGAAAAGACTGCTGCTGCATCTGTTGCAAAGCAGTCTTAGAAATAAACCTGCTGCTTCATGAAAGACAAAACATCCTTCAGATCTCCAGATAATTGACTCCAGAGTGTGTCCAGTGTCACCATCCTCCTCCTGCAGTTCCTGTAATCACTTCTCTCTCACTAAACACAGCTCATGGCTTCATCTGAGACGTAGGTTTCTCCAAGTCTGTGCAGTGAGAAGAGTGTTACCCAAATCTGTGGTCTGGAAGTTCAGAAGTGATTTTAAAAACAAAAGGAAACAGGAGAAGATGCTGGGGAAAGAGATGGAGGGATCTGGCAGGAAGTCATGCATGGTCTGGGGATCTCTTTTGGCATACTTTTAGATTTTTCATACCATATGAGAAGGTTCATTTACTCAAGACTCTGCAAGAAACAACTTTTCTGTTCCTGTCGATTTGTTTCTCATACACGAATTAGTCTCATTCTACTTTCATAGGGAAATATTGTGCCTTTTTTACCCCACAACATTTACTTATCATCCATAGCTAACAGTCACTTTTCAGATGAAGATATTACATATACAACATGTGATCAGTTTATAAAATATAATGCATTATTTCAGATGAAACTATCCTACACTAAATAAAATTATTTAAACTGGTTGCACCTTGACTGACTACCACATAATCCAACAATATAATAATGTAACACTGACCATTCTACATAACAAGTATTTTTACTTTTGATACTTGAAGTGCTTGAAGTATTTTGTGTTACCACTTCTATACTTTTTCTGAAGTAAAATTTTGAATGCAGAACTTGTACTTGTATTGCAGTATTTTTTAAAGAGACATATTGTGGCTTTTACTTGAGTACTAAATGATCTGAATATTTCTTCCACCACTGCTTTATACTTTCAGAGTGAAATATGGTACTTTTGTAGCTTTGCTGTAGCTATGTTAGCCAAAACATACAATCCTCATATAACAAGCATATAATGCATTTTTATGTCCACTTAGACCAGCTACTTATTATATTATATATACATTATATTATTATATTACTGCCTTGAGACAAAATCTGGTACTCTGGTCCAACTCTGTGTGCGCTGTCTATTTTGTAGGACTGACCCTGGAAGGATGCTGTTGATGAAGCAAATAAGAGGAATAGGCTGCAGTATGCTGACATGGCAGCTGACACAGAACAGCAAGGCTGAAGAGCAATTGTCCATCCAGTGGAGGTTGGTTGTTTGGGCTTCATAGCAATAACCACTACTAGGCTGCTGGAGAAACTGGGAATCCACAGCCAAGCCCTGTATCTGGCTATCAAGGAAAACATAAGGGACAGCAGAACGCTGTAGCCAGTGGATATGGCTGAGGAGGAAACACCCCAGCTGGGCCCAAGAGGATTGGGACAAACACCTGGGTCTGATCAGTCTGTGGTGGGCCTGCCTCAGCAGAGAGTGTATTGTTAGTAAAAGGCCAAAACACCCAATGATGCTGAGGTACACAACTAATAATGTCTCCCAAATAACATCCACTGGTGGTGGGCAAATCGACAAAATGTTTATGATGGAAGATACCTACTTAAAAACCCAAATGAAAGACTGACTCAGTCCCTATCACCATTTCTACACAACAAATTTCATTAGTTTAGTGCAGAGAGCCTTCTACAGGCACAAGCATCACATAACACCATGTCCTATGTATTCAAATGATTCTATCTGGATGTATCCAGTGACTGCTATGAACAGGATAGCTGACAAAAAGAAAGAAAAAGGCCTTCTGATGGCAGGGAAAGACAGCTGATTAGAGGGGATAGACCCCACTTGCTGGCATGGGTTAGCTAGCCATGTCGACAGGATCCAATACAATGTGGTTTTTTGGAGACACCCACTACTAGCTATGAACAGAATCAAAGGAAACATACCCCTAGAGTTGGCGAGAGCAGGGGGCGAAGACCACTCATTGACGGATCACTGGAGGCAAGCACTTGACAAGAAACAAGCACAGTAAAAGAATCTGAGAAGAAGCTCCAGGTATGTTCCTGCGGCTGAAGGAAAATAACATCTGTGAAAGGCCTGGAAATACATCAAGGAAAGAAAAGAAAAGGTGCTTGAGAGAACGAGAACAGGGGCCTTGCATTGATCAGTACTTTAAGAAGTCAATCAAGTCAGTCAAGTGAGGTCCAGAGACTGGAGCCAAACCAAAGTTCACAGGATATCAGGCCCCCTGTATCTGAGACTGTAAACTCAATTACAGAGATAGTAGCTGAGGAGTGTATAGAGCCCATACAGCCAAGAAAACCTGCAAGGTTCAAAAGCAAGCCAAAGGTGAAATGGCCTGGAGCTTCAGAAAAGGCAGGGTGGAAAGCCATCAATACAGACTTGAGCAGTACCCTAGAAAGGATGTGCGCAGTTGAGAGAAAGCTTGAGAAGAGGGACATCATCTATGACCACAGGAAAATGTGGAGTAAGAGAGAGAGAGTAGAAGGCACCAACAACAGAGAGAAAATCCAGAATACATCTGGAGATAGAACACCTGATACGATAGAGGAAGCAGCTCAAAAAACATTGGAGGAAGGCTTCAGAATATGAGAAGAAGGGAATCAACATGCTACAGGAGAACATCAAAAGCTGGTTGACATCTTTTAGGTGAGCAGAAAACCTACAGAAGGCTCAGAAAAGGAAAGAACAGGCAAGAACATGTTTCTTTAAGGACCCCTTCAAATTTGTGAAATCTCTTTTCACCAAGAAGAAGGAAAAACTTCAAAGCAGGACCCTGGAGGAGCACCTGGAAAACATGCACTCCAAACAAAAGACGCATGAACAGATAATGATTCCATCTGATATCCCACCCATTGAGCAGCCAGAGCACCAGATGGATGTGAGCCCTCTGAAATGGAAGGAAATGGAGAACATAGTAAGACAGGCAAGAGCTTTATCAGCCCCAGGCCATAACATCATGGACAGGGTATATAAGAATGTGCTTGATGTTTTACGCTTTCTGTGGAAGTTAATGATGGTGGCATGGGAGAAGTTAGTAATACCTAAGGCTTGGTGCGGTGCAGGAGTACTGATACCAACAGAGGAGTCCTCAAGTATCAGCCAATTCTGGTCTATCAACCTCTTAAATGTTGTTCTTCAGAATCATAGCCCATAGAGACAAACAAACTTGTGAACACAAGTGTTAAAAAAACTGGAATTCGGGGGTCTCAGGATGTCTGGAGCACAAAATCCAGTTGGCTAAGAGAAACAAGAGAGACCTCTATGTCATTTTCCTCAATCTTGCCAGTGCATTCGGCTCAGTTCCTTATAGCCTCCTCTGGGTTGCCTTTGACTTTTTCAGAAGCTTGGTCAAGACTGACTTTCAAGACCTGTAATTCTGCTTCAGCACACCAGATTTTAACAACATGTGACAGCACCTTGAGATAGGCATTAAGGCAGGATGCACCATTATTCCACTAGCTTTCACAATGACGAACCTCTCAAAAGCCTTGGAAGGTGGTACAAAGTCTCAAGAACAGGTCTAGAAATTGAAGTAGGATGTAGGCAGAGGCCTTGAGAACATCAATCACTCCATGCTCCCTGGCAAGCTGAAGCTGTGGTGCCTGCAGATTGGGCTGCTACCCTACTTGATGTGGCCACTAAATGTAGATGACATCCCCCTCACAAGAGTTGAGAGGATGTAGAGAATGATCAGCTCATACGTAAGGAAATGGTTAGGAGTTCCAAGGTGCCTGAGTAACATAGGCCTGTATGGACAAGGAGCACTCGAACTGCCTCTGCACCAATGCACCAAGGCAAGGCTAGAGAGAGAGAAAGAGATGTTGGATGATCCCAGGTAACAGGACAGAAATGGACACCAAAGGAGGCAGTACAACGGGCAAAATCAGGTCTCCACTATGGTAACATTCTGGGTCATGTTCAACAGAGAACAGGAGGCTTGGGTCTCTGTCAAGGCAGATGAAGCAAACGAAAGTAAAAGGCAGTGGTATTCTGAGATGGCAGCTGATGCAGAACAGCAAGGCTGGAGCAATCATCCGTCCAGTGGAGGTTGGTTGTTGGGGCTTTGTAGCAATATCCACTACTAAGCTGCTGGAGGAACTTGGAATCTGCGGCCAAGCACTGTGCCAGACTATCGAGGAAACATCAGGGATTGCAGAATGCTGTAGCCAGGATGTATTGTGAGAAAAAGGCTGAAACACCTGATGATACTGAGTTACACAACTGATGATGTGTCCCAAATAACATCCACTGGTGGTAGGATATTTACGATAGGAGGTGCCTACTTGAAAACTACAATGATGGACAGACTCAGTTCCAATCACTGTTTCTACACCACAGAAAGTTTCATTAGTTTAGTGCAGAGGGCCTTCTACAGACACAAGGTATCATAATATCACGTCCTATGTATTCAAATATAATATGGGTTAATATATAAAACTGAAATGATAGATACTTTTACCTTTTTACTTGCTGCTAGTATATTTAATAGTAAAACTTTTAACGCATTTGAGTATCTTATATCTGATATTTCTTCAGTAAAAGATCTGAATACTTCCTCCATCACTGCCAGTTTGTTTGAGTTAAGTGTCAACTTGTAGTTTCTCAGTGTGTTTTCAAGAAAATATCATCATAAAAAACAATGGCACCCTACATTGTATCTTGGTTGGACAGCAATAAAAAGATTTTTGAGAGGGGAGCATACAGCAGCCCTGTTTTCCACAGAGTGATATATTTCATGTCTCATGTCCAACAGTCGGCGGCCATTTTGAGTCACTGTAATGTTCAGTCCCTGAATGTGTATTATAATGACTTTCCCTGTGTGTGTGTCTGTATTAGTTCGTCTCCGTGTATCTGTTTACATTGCTGCCTGCTGTGTGTTTGGGGCCTGGGCTGCAGCTCTAATGCTTCTAATGATATCCTGCTCTCACATTCCTGTCATAGCCGATCTGGATTCCCCCTTGTCTGCACCAGTGGATCAGCCTAGTGCGGCCACTGGCCCAGTCCGTGCATTCCTCACCAACTCCCAACACACACACACACACGCGCGCCCTCAAGAGGCCTCTTGCTGACGCCTACTGCAAACCTCACACACTCTCCTTCTCCCACACTCCCTCTCCCTTCTGTTTCTATTGTCTTGAGTTAAATTTCAAGGGAACAGCCTGTAGCCAGAGTCCTAGGAACTCTTTGTTCAATAAAGCGTGCCAGGTTCGGTTCCTCACTGGCAAAGGATAGACAATGCAAGGCTCACACGCTAGACTTCCAGGCTCCTCTTTAATGTGTTGTCATAAAACATGCAGCTGGCAGAGACTTAAAGTTCAGTGGGACTCTGTGCTGCTGCAGCACACTGAGCCCTGGGTACTGCCCTTCCAACTGTCCCCAAACATGTTTCTTATTACAGCGTCTGTGCACTGTCAGAGTCGCATAGACCTGACATTTCAGTTCCTTCACAACAAAGCATTTCAATTCACCGTTCACTCAGTAGAAATCTGAAAAAGTAAAGAGTTTGCTGGAGCTGCAGTCTACAAAAATGTCCTTTACTGTCATCTCAAAATATTGGGACAGTGGAGGGATATTGGTTCTTTTGGCAGCACACTCCTTCAAATTTATTTTTCAGATGAAAATAAGGCTTCAGGCTGTCGTCTGATTTACTTCTCCTTTGCTTAAAGAGGAAAGAAACCCAGAATGAATTTAAGAAACAGTCTGCATACTGCAGTGTGGCCAACCCCTAACCCTTTAATGTGTAGTCATGTGTGTTTCATAAAGCTTCGTAACTCAAAAACAGATTTGTTTTAGCCTAGCATTTACAAACAAATTCTATTACTATTTAAACCAGAAACTTTATAATAAATTCCAAACCAACTTGCACTAAGAAGGGACTAATGGTACAATTCAGGAGTCTGTTTGACATTATGAACATCATTGCAAAAAATTGTTGCATGTAGCTGCACAATCCAGAACTTTTTGAATTCAGTTTGCTCTTATTTTTCATGCATTTTCAGACATTTTATCCTTTTTCTCCATTAGCTTAACACCAAGTAATCTGAGCTGTAAGTTAACAGAGCACTGTCTTTCTCATTTATTGCATCCAGTATTAGTGCATGTCTCTGAGTTACCACTGTGTCACCACAACTCAACATTATCCACAACTACTCACGGCAAAAAAGTCACGCCTTATGTACTTTTCAATGGATTTGGGGTTTTAGAGAGAAATGAGGGTGAAAATCAAATCAAAATGTTAAGCCACAATACAGTAATTGATCATTGTTAAGGCTATTTTTCAGTTTCAACAAAAAATGTGGGACATTATCTGCAATTATTTTAGATATTAAAAAACTGACCCCTTGCATCAGACCTATAAATGTGTTACAACAGATTTTCCTCTAAAATCACACACGTCAGGTTGAGAAAAGAAACTAAAAATAATTTGTTTGCCCTAAAAGAACATTATTATTGTCTATCAGGTAATTCATGTATTACAGTTTTAAAACCAGGATACATCTCATTTTCAGAAACAGGAAGCTCACAGCATGGTCAAACATGGGTCACAAACAATTTCTATCAGGTTTATTGACTTTGTTCAGCTTCCTGCTACCGGAGCGGATGTAGCCCAGAGAATTAAAGTCGGTTAAACCTATAAAAAAAAAGCTGGTTAGTGACCCAGTTTTTACGAGCAGAACACATAGACATATTTGACAGTCTCGTGAACTTCCTGGTTTTGAAAATGACATTTATGGACCGCAGCAACTGGAGATATGCTGACACTGCTGTGTTCACACCACACATACACTACTTGCTGTAATACATATCCAAGGCACCCTTTGCAGTAAGGTGGGTTATTTAACCTTAAAAAAATGCCTGCCCACTCTTTGCCACAGGCTAGCTAAAGTATTTCGTGAGCAAGCTACCTTCCACTGGTTTACACAGACAGACAGTCATCAGACAGATGTTTACAATGACTGTGACTGTGTTTTCAATTCGTCATATCACTAATGGCATTTCCTGTTCTGCTGTTGGCAGTTTAGTTCTGTTTAACTTCATCAAACTCACCTAAGTATTTGCTGCTTGTGCTAACATTAATATTATGGCTGCTGACAATGCTGGCTTACTTTCCCGCAGATTTGTGTGCAATGACTTGATGTCTGCTGGCTGCTAATTTGTATTGATGTGTGAAATAATTCACTTATTGTTCTAGCAGAACTCATTTTTCTTTGGTTGGTGTTTGGCACTGTTTGGCTTTCACATGATGAGGCTAACGCATGTTTTTGCACAGTCATGAAACATGAATTAACATAATTTGTGTAGAGCAGCAATGATTAGTGGATTAGTCGATGGACAGAAAATTAATTGACTATTGAACTATTTTGCTTATCGTATTATTTTTAAGAAAAAAATGTCAAATTCTCTTATTCCAGCATCTCAAAAATATACTTTACTTAGCCTTCTGTGGTAAGAAACAAAATATCTGTGGGATATGGACTGTTGGTCGGGACAAAAGAAAAAGTACATTTTCACCCCACAACCCTGCTGGAAAAGTATTTCATAATTACACATAAAGCCTGAGCTCCTGTTCTACATTGCACTAGACACTGCAGGATGTTCTCTGCAAGGTGGAGGTGCTTTGTTGGGGAATGATCACACAGCTGGCTCCCAACAGGAGAATGACAACATGGTGACCTGTCACCTGTGTCTAAGTTCCCCTGAGAGAAAGTTTATTATTGTCATTCTTGTGTATCATTGCCTCTGCTGCTGAGCTGAGTTGGTGTAGACTTACTGGAAGTGATGATGTCAGAGCCTAGATGGCAAATGTTATCTTTATATATACTACTTATTCTCATTTGGGCTCTAACTAACGATTATTTTTTATTATTGATTAATCATTTAGTCTAATATTAGCGAAAGAGTAGAGAGAAAATGAACCCAAGTTGATGACTTCACGTTGCTTGTTTTGTCCAACCAACCCAAACACCAAAGATGCTCAATTTAAAGTGATATAAAGAGCAAAGCAGCAAATCTTCAAGATTTAGAAGAACTAGGGAACTAGGAAATGAAAACATTTGTTCTTGATAAATGACTGAAACGACTAACAAAATTGTTGTCAATTAATATTCTGTTTTAGCCCAGTGAGATGCTGTAACACAGTATTTTCTCTAAATTAGTGAGGTTATTTATGAACAATCATTATTCAAACAATATTTGAATAATATAAGGTCCTTGTGAATATATTCTTTAATCCCTTACTTCAATATTTAATTAGCTTTATGCAAATCAACCAATTTCATTCAATTTCACTGATAATAATAACTGTGTTAGCTGTTTTCCCTTAGATTTAATTAATTTGGTAACTTAATTTCACTGATGAGCACAACAGATGTGATTTGGGGATCAAAGGCCAATGTCATTAACGGGCTGACCTATCAGGCTGTAGGTCAACAGTCTCACACAGTCTCCCATCATGCAGATAACGCAGGTCCGACCCTGGCCTGTCACACTTGCTGTGGTGGCTTTATAAAGCCTGCTTGTCACGGGGTAGCAACAGCACCAAAGCTAAATAAATCACGGTCAGTAAATGGCTTCTACTCCTCAGCAATTTCCTCAGCTATCATCAGTCTGTGGGCCAGGACTGATAGCATGCTGTCAGTCGCCTGCTACCTTGATGTAACCCAGCTTTCCCTGCAGTGCGGTGACAGGTCAGCCTCACCTCTTGTTGTTCTAAGGAACAGGACAGCAAAGGGAAAGGTGGTCCAAGGGCCAACCAGGGGCTTAAAGGTGCAACTGGGGCTGTTATGCTGTGGCCTGGGGGCCAGCAGACACAAGGAGCACCCTGACCTTGTGTTTGTATAATGGCTGTGCTTGTGATAGATGGCATTGCCAGAGCATTCACCCGCCGTACCGTGGGGCTGTCCACTTGCCCTGACGCAGATGGATTGGCCTTTGTTTTTCCCTCACCTCTGCTGTGTAATTAATCTTCAGTGCGAGTCCATGGAAGAGAGTGTTCCTCGACTGTGGGCTGCTGACCGATAAACTCACTGGCGGGCGGGTAGAGGCAGCATTCAAGGCCCCGAGGACAAGCACCACCTAGGAGATGGCAAAAGAAGATGTTTAAATGCATGCAGCTCCAGGCTGCCTCGCTCACCTTGGTTATCAAAAGAAGGGGTGGCGAGCACAATATTTGTTCCCGCTCTGGAGTACAATTTATCTTGGATGAAAATAGCATCTCTCGGAAGATTCAGCAGTAATAGAGCCTCTCCAGCACCAAACACCATCACATATTTTACACTGAGGCCTAGTTTCTCTCTACCTTGCCTCACCTGTACCACATGTTTTCTGCTCCATTTCACAAAATAATAAGACTGTGGGCTAAAATAGCTTAAAGCAAATGAATACATCTGTATTGCTACTTTTAATATTTGCTTGAATATATCAGTATGAAAACTACAAATGGACAAAGGCTGCACAGTTAAAACACACAAGAAAGAAAACATAATCCAAATAATACAATTAAACCATAAATTTAAGAATTGCAGAATTATTACAACTTTAGAAGGAAATATTTAATATGTATTCAGTCAATTGTGCTCTATGTGAACAGTAATCCAGGTTTTAAGGTGAGTGAGGTGAATCTAAAAGTCATTTTCTACTGAAGCTGCACCATTAAATAGATATATTCACACTGAAAGTCAAACTTCTTTGTATAAAAACCTGCAAGACGATTAGACTTCACACTGATGGCGGTAGATGCAGACCATATAAAATAGGCTTATCCTTTTAAAATGTTTTAAAAAGAGGCATTAGACAAGGTTGCCCGTTATCTCCCTTCTTATTTATGTTGGCAATTGAACTTTTGGCTCATTAAATTAAACACACAGAAGAAGTGAGTGGCATAAATGTAGCCAAAGAAAAATATAAACTTAGTTTATTTGCTGATGATTTGATGTTATATTTAATTATTATTATTAACATCTCATCCAAAGTCAATGGAGATCATAGATCATAATTTCTCCAAAACATCAGGTTATAAGATGAACATTGACAAAGCTGAATTGATGCAAATTATTAAAGGATCTCGTAGCACAACAAGGAAAACAGATAAAATACCTAAGTTGCAATACAAGGCCTGGAAAAAGCACAATTATACAAAGATAGCTTTCTTTCTCAATATTTTCAATATTTCAGTAACACAGCTGATAGATATTGAAAGCAAACAATTAAAGCCACACAACATATTTACATCTCTGTTTACAAAACACAATATGAGAATATCTAACTTCATTATAAATAGGACATTGAAATCATAGAACAAAATTTTTAAAAGCACTAGGAGTGCAATTTAGTATCCGTAGGAATACAGATTTGGAATAATAGTACCAGGGGAATTGGGCATTTATGACATATAACTATGCATAATAGGGTTCAATCATTTACACTAAAAAATTAATAATAAAAAAACTGGTTTACTGAAAATATCCACTTTGATTCTGTGCCAGGAACCTTTGAGGACGTCCTGTTTAAAGAAGGAAAAAATAAACAATTAATTGGCAGAATATACAACAAGCTGCTGCTGAAGGAAGAATCTAAACATTACTCAGTGCAGAAGTCATCTGATAAATGGAATAAAGATCTCTATTTTAAAGAAGCCAACACAAAATGGAAGAAATGCTTATACCTCAGTAACAGCATTACCACTAATGAAAATCTACAGTTTATATAAACTGATGACAAGAATATACTACACTAGAGTTAAAATTCATAAATTATATCCAGATTCCTCTGATCTGTGTGTGAAGTGTTGCTCTCACGACTCCCTTATGAATTCCTTCTGGTTTTGTACTAAAGTGAACAAAATGTGGAATGAAATCCAAGAATGGATATCTATTTCTTGTAAAACAAAAACTCAGTTCTCAGCTGAGCTGTGTATTTTTCAGAGTGCTGAAAAATAAGATATCCTGTGGGATGGCAGATTATGTTTTCCTCCCATGTTTATAAGAAGCTCATTTTAAAACACTGGAAAAAAACAGAGGCCCTTTCTTTACAGACATGGAAAGAATTGTTGCGATATTATTTGACCATAGAAAAGACATTGTCTGCAGATAACAATAAAATGAAGCAATTCAATGAGGTATGAAAGTACATTTATGATGGTTTAAAGACTTGTAAAAGGACTTGTGGAATGGCTGGGAAGGGAAGGGAAGGGAAGGGCGAGACTTAATGTGAGGTGTGAATGTTTCATGTTAGTCTGGTGACACCATCCTAGGATAGTATACACTATCTTACACATCAAGGTATTATTATTATTATAGTGTAAGCAAAACATCATGATGCATCATGGTGCATGATATTAAATAAAGATAATAATAGTAATAGTAATAGTACTGCAGGTTTAAAAAAGATAGATTCAGAGCTTCATATCTGACCTGATAACATTGTCTAAGCACTAGTGGACCAGGATGCCACATTTACATTGCAGATGTCACTCTAGCTGTAATATAAAACTACATGTAAATACGTATTATGAAGTGTAATGACGGGAAACATTTGATATCTCTATAATAATACAAATGAGTGTGGCATCTTTTGAGCATTGTGATCTGGAGTTTTGGAGGCAGTGTTTGTGATTTTGAGTATAAAACCCTCCTCCGGGTGCAGTAGTGGGCTGCTAATCAGAGGCTGTGGTTAATCCCCTGGCTGTGGAGCTTTTCACCAGCTGAGAGAAGTGAGGTTATGGACAAACTGAAGCCCTCTTGAGATTGAGGTGTGAAGCAAATCCAGGCAAATCACTGAGCCTCGAAATGAGCCAAACGGAGACGAAATAGAAGAGGTATATACTGTATTTTTTTTTTTAAAGAAAGGAAAGCCTCCATAAAGCTGTGCTTTAATACTGTGCAGAGGGACAGGTCTGTTTAATGAGGTGATGTGAAGCCTGGAAATGAATAGTGTTGTGATATCCTGCAGCACAGCAAATAGAAGCACTGGGAGCCATTGAGCTCCAGAGCCTGAGGCGCAGGACTGCAGAGCAAACAGCCAGTGTTAGTTCACTAAATGATGCAGAGTGGATGCTGTATAATCACCACACTGCCCATAAATTCTCCTTTAAAGGCACCTTGTTGAATAGACTGACTAGTCTAGACTACATCACTATATCGACCATCTCATCATATGATCAAAACATATAGACAAAAACTATATTATAAGAATTAGATTTAAGATTTAATTTGACAAACAGACATTGCTTTCAAAAACACTGTTTACTATTGCAAACAGAGCAGACACATTAAGCGGGATGCACACTGCTCACTCTGATTTATCTATGTTCATGTTGAACATTTCTCTGGAGCAGCCCCTGGGGTTATGGTGGAACAGTCCATGGTTTAGTTGAGCCCTCCTCCCTCCCTGTAAGCCCTCCACTCCGGTGGCTGGCTGCAGATTTAATGGGCTTAGCAGCTGTTGAGGAAAAACAGTGAGGGCTTGTGGCATATGCTCTGGTTAGAACAAAGAGCAGCGAGCACACCACACGAGCTACAAACTGCCTGAGCAGAACGCAGCACTGCCACAGGAGCTGCAGTCAACCATTAAACTGTTTTACAACTTGTGTTCATTCAGTTTATTTGATTGACTTTTTGTTAATGTGCTGTTCCGATTTTGGGTGCTGTTATTGGTGTTTTTGATCATTTGGCTTACAAAACTATCTTAAGAGTATTTCTTTCTAGGCTTTTACATATTTGGCTGTAGGCAGCATTTACTTGTTCTTTGCTGTTCAAGGTTGCACAGTCGGTTTGTAAGCTGTTAACTTATTAAATGAGAGCAGAGGATGGTGTATTGCAAAGGGTTCTTTAAAGGCACTTGACAAGGCCGCCCTCTTCAGGGAGAGTTGTAACCTCTCCAACACATCTGCTTTCAATGTGCTTCATGATACTGTTTGGATAGAAAGTGGTGCAGTGAGTCCTCTAGTGGACATAGCAGAGATAGACATGAATGGATCTATGTGGAAAATTTTATATATTATTTTATGCAAAATGCAAAAACACTTTGGCCTTGGCTGACATGGGAATCAAGTAAGTGACAAATGAAAGTTTTACTCTGATTCTTCCATTTTACAAAGCAAGAAAAATCGGAATTTCTTTTTTTTTTTTGCAGGCAGATGAGGAATGAACTCATTGTAATTTTCTGCCTAGAGCATTTTTTATTTGATTTGGCAAAGTGCTCCACTGGTTCCTGCAAATATGACCAAATGATTAGCTGAAAACTAATTAACTCTAGCAAATATGTGATCCTCACCACTCCCAACAGACTCAATACTGCTTTTGCTGAACAGAATGAGAAGTAAAGGTTCACTCCCATTATTACTCTTCTGTAAGCTACTGCAAACAGTATTTCCTGTACATGGAACAACCTCACAGATTGTACATATAACTTTTCTAAACATAAATCTGGCTCACACAGTCTGGTTTCTCCTACACTACCAGCTGTTAAGGACACACACACACACACACACACACACACACACACACAGGCTGATGTAAGTTTTATTGCAGTTTGCACAGTTGCTCTGTGCATATATGAGCTTCAACAGGGAGTATGTGTAAACAGCGATAAGGTCGTGTTTGTGCAATGTGTGTGTGTGTGTGTGTGTGTTTTCGCTGGGTTTCCTAACTGTTAGCAAACACGCTGTGGTGCCATGTTCTCCCACTCACTGCTGACAGAAACAGCTCAGTGACTGTGTGGGAGTGAAGTGTGGCAGGTTTGCAAACTGTCTGTGCTCGTAACAGTACAATATAAACCCTCTAAATCTAAATTAAAGAAGCTGCTGTGTGTGTGTGTGTGTCTGTAGGCGTGTATGAATAAAACCAGGTAGTAAAATCTGTCTCTTGCATTGCCTACTTGTCCTCATTAAAGGAAAAATGTCCTTGCACTAGCTAAGCTGCAGGGAGGCAGAGTTGTTTAAACAAACCAAATAGCTTTCAGTGTAGAACAAACTAAAATGGTCAAAATCACTTGACATTGTGAAAGAGAGATATGAGCAGGCAGCCTGTGGAGGAGTAGAAAGGGGAAAATGAGACCAGGCGAGAGGCCTCTAGGTGAACAAAGGCTTATCATGTGTAATCTCCACCAGTGTTGCTTGTCAGTCTCATCATGGCTGACCTTGTCTCGAGCTCTGCTATAAGCGTGACCCTCTGTCCCGACTTGGCTGAGCAGACCCGTCACACTCTGTCTGTGTACCTCTCATCCCCATACCAACCAGCCAGCCAACAACACTGCCCCTGTGTGTGCCTCACTTACTTCACAGTGTAACAACATCAAGTGCAGCTGAAGACAAATAGATATCTAAGGAGAAGATCACATTTATTGCACAATGCTCGTTTATTGTTCTGCAGTGTTGTATAACGCACTTATTAGAAGAGCTGGACACAGTGAGTCTGGTACTTTCCTGTGTGTGCGTGTGTGTGTGTGTACATGTTTTTCTATCCTTATTGGGACTGTTTCTGGTATAAACACTGACCTTATTGGGACCAACAGCCCTCATGGGGACCAAAGCCTGGTTTTAATGTGTCAGAACGTATTTTCTGAGGTCCTGGTTAAGGTTAGGTTTAGGCATGTATTGAGGTTAGGTTAAGGTTTGGCTGAACAAAATGAACGGAGTCAATGCAAAGTCCTAACAAGGGTAGCTGTGCAAACTTGTGTGTGTGTGTGTGTGATGATGATAAGAGAAGGTTGAATACCAGGGATTAAAAAAAATTGCAATGCCCTAGTTTTGTTTTTGTAACTCAAAATGGCACCTACATTGAAAAAGTCAAACATTTAAAAGCACAAACCAAACTTAAAGATTAATTTCTCTGTATTCCTGAGAGATGTTTAAGTTTAGCACACTTTATTCTGAGAGAAATAGTATGAAAGTAAAACCACAACCATCAAGCTGATTATCAGTATCATCAGTCAGTGGTGGCGTATGACAGGAGTAATATAGTATGTGTGTGAACGTCCTCCAACAAGACTCAGTTTCCTGCTGTTGATCACTGGGGGAAATGATATCTGCCAGGCTCCAAAGAGGAAATGATGAGTTTTAGAAATGAAATTCAGCAAATAGACTTGGCTAGAGATAAGAGACTGGGTGAGTGAATTTTTGAAAAACTGGATTATGTGTTAACATTAATCATGTGTGCTTGTTTGAATTTTGACTACAATTGAACTGTTCCTATTTTGAAGAGCCGTCTTCAAATAGTCATGATATTATTTATGATCACTGAAGCTTTGTTTAAGAAAAAATATGTGGTTTTATTCAGGCCTGTCTGGAAGGAAGTCAAAACTATGCAACTATGGAACTTTACGGATGAGGACGATGCCCTAAAGGATTATTTCATCACCAAGCTGAGCCATCGCAGAACAGCTGCTGCAACAACTGTTCTTTTCAAGATGCACACTCACAACTGTCCAGCAGACCTGAAAGCACTGCTACCCTCAGCTCACGTCCCAGGTCGAACCACCCTGAGGTTACCAGAGCTAACACCAAATACCTTGACAGGAGCTTTCACATCAAGTAGTGTTCATGCCTTCAAGAAGAGACTATATCTTCCTGAGTAGCTGTAGATCAGTGAGAGGCTCTCTGAATGGTATTAACGAAGCTTATATCTGTAAAAGCATGAAAAAAACCCTCAAGATCACAAGCTTTGATACCTATTTCAGTATTAATTAATATACATATCGTACTCAAAATGTATTTATAGTTATATAATTTTGCAAACAGAATGGTGTATTCCTCGGATTGGTTTTGATCAAAAGTGATGTAGAGAGGTTGGAGTACCCAAACATGAAGAGACAGACTCTGTAGAAGATGTAGACATGACCTGTGATCGAAGTGCTGGATGCTGTCAAACAGACCAGTGACTGTTTAGAGGCATCAAAGCAGCATATTTAGAGTTCAGCATTTTCATTTACAACTGATCCAAACACAAGAACAAGGTCATACTATTTGTACATAGCTGATATTTTGATTTTAGAATGACTGATATCTCTTCATGTCCAACTCATGAGTGAGCATGCATTCAGGAGTCTGCACAAAATGCATATTAACTATATTTGCACTCAGGACTCAGTAATTATATCACTAAAACATTTTTTCAATTATACATTAATTTTTTCATTATACATTAATTGTTAAACTATCAGTTTCAGATAAATTAGGAATATAGCAGTTTTAGACAGTAGGACTCACATCCTATGTTCTACCATCAGAGTCAGAATAATTGTTTTTAGTCTTTTCCACCTAAGACAAAGCTGCTCATTTACAGCCAAATTTTTTGTCATTTCAATCTCAAATATCTCATAGCAGAGTAAAATTCTGCAGCCAATTGTGGCTTCAGATGTTTGTGGTTAATGATGCTGTTGTTGCCTGTTGTTAGTGAGGATTGGCCAGCAGAGGGTGCCATCAACATCCCACCTAATCAAGCATGTTCCAGTAACACTAATTCACTGTTAAAGGGACACAGAAGAGACAATTTAAAGTTGTATGTTTGTTTCCAAGCTCTGCGCTGACTCAGACTTTTTTCCTGATATAATATGCTCATTAATGAACTCATCAACATAAAAATACAAGATTTTAGTGAGGCATCTCTTTGTTGGAAGCACTGGGCAGCTCCACACTAGTTCAAATTAACTAGCAAGAATAACATTCAGCATCCAGCTCTTTAGGGAGAACCTTCATTCTTTCTTCCGGTTTATTATTTCTCCAGTATAAAGTTTTTAGTTTTGTTCATGCAGTTTCTGTGACATCCTAAATGTGTGAATATACTCTAGCTATATAGCTATATATTTTTTGGCATGGGAGAAAACTTGCTTAATACAGACTCAATAAAACAGTTGTACATGGAGTAACTGAAAAAAATTGTTGCAATACACCTTTATCTGTGAGAGTCTGAATATGAAGACTCAACATGCAAAGAATGTCTATGAATGCTGTTGTTTATGTGAAACCAAAACGTTTACCATTTGATACTTTTATATGTATCTACAGCATCTGAAATCCCTTCCAGTTTCTTGGACTGTGCTATGATTAAATGTTTTTCTATAGTATTTTCCAGACAGTAAGCATGAACTTCATCCAGCTATGTCCAGGTGAGGATGCAGGTTTAATTACATGTGGGTAGATAACTACATTAGAAAGTAAATATTTATTGTGATATTTGCTAAATTTACTCATCTGTGATTCCTACCTGTACTGTAGGCCAGGTCTACTTCTCCCCAAAGCCTATTGTATAATCTTTAAACCTACCCAACAATAGTGTGTGGGGCAACAACTACAAAAGAATTATATTTATAGCCTACAGCTGTTGCAGCTGTGCCATCTGGATATTTTCACTTTCTGATATTTATAGGCTCACATAAGTGGCTAAACCATAAGATAAATATGTATTCTTCCAACTTGGACATTTCTATATTAATTTATGTAGCCTAAAGGATTTGAGTACTCCAACTTTCAAACTTCTACTTTGTCGTCACGTTTATAAATCAAGTCAAGTCAATTTTATTTGTATAGCCCTCAGGTAAGAAATAAACAGAAAGTGTTTAGGTTTTCTTTTAAACGCGAAAACAGTAGTGACTCATCTGTTTGTAAGTAAAAAAAATATTCAGAAATATTCAGATTCAGATCAGAAATTGGCCTAATTTGCGTTCACATTAAAAGCCCAATGTTTGATAGATTCTGCAATCAAATTAAAAACACACAGATAAACATATATTTTACATAAAAAATGAAAACTACCCGGATGTGTGCTCTTTTAATTGATGCTGTTAAACTTGATGATGGGAGGCAGTAGCCCGTAACCCATCACCTGGGTCAGTGCTAGATTGAACCATCGCGAGATTTGTAGAATCACCTTCACGTTAATCCTACCGCACCGCGAGAGTTCGTCCCTCTGGTTTATCCAATTAACCCATCACCTGCCTCCTTGACAGGTAGCAATGCTAATCACATCAGGTGCTAATACAGTTCAGTTCAAATTTAACTGATAAAATGAATTGGAGTTCAACAATCGGTAAGTAACAACGTTATTTACCGGAAAAATATTTGTCACACAAGTACCTGAACATGAAGGAGAGAAATGACTTGAAAGCTTTAAAACTAACGTTAGTTTGGTGTTTCGCTGAAAGTTGAAATGACCAACAACCAACTAGCATCATTATTAACTAACGTTAGCTAACTTGCTTTCAGCTCTCTCGTAGTTGCTCTTCAATTAAAACAACTTTGCAGTAACTTAATGGTGACTGACTTTGTAAGTTGGTTAAATCATAAAATCATCACAACAATTTGTAAAACGTTGTAAAACCCCATAAACCATACACGACCTGTATCACTTTGGCAAACTATTATTGCTTCTTACAATCAGCTATTATTGCTCCATATAAACTGGGTTAGCTACAATGTTCAGTTTGACATGAAGACGTCCTTTAACTATTGTATTTAAATAGGTAAGTTAGTGGTGGAATAAGTATTCAGATCCTTTACTTCAGTAAAAGTAACTGGTACAGCAATGTAAACGTACTCCGTTGCATATAAAAGTCCTGCATAAAAAAATACTAGTTAAAGCGGGCCATTTCAAATATGTGGTAATAATCACCAGTGAAAGAAGGCATTTGCTACAGTATGTTAGCTCATTTGGAAGATGATGCACTCCTTGTTGTATTAAGGTTGTTTAATAAACTTTGGGACACAGGATAAATTCCATTATTGATAAAGTAAAGGACAAACGTAAAAAGGTCAATAATCTCTTAAAATGCCTGTCAGGAAGAGACAGGAGAGCAACCAGAGCATAATTGTTGAATGTATGCCAGGCCTTTATCAGAGCCTATAGTAGCTTAGACTATAGACTAGACTTTAGAGACTATAGTAGCTTACATGTTAGCAGTAGAGAGGGACCTTAATAAGCTGGATGTGGAGCAGACGCATCTCCAGTAGCTGCCATACAAGTTGAACTGGGGGAACTGCCATGAAGGATAAGAAGAGTGAAACTTATGTCGGCATACTGGGTTAATCCGCAAGGTCATAATAACTCGCATCCTGCAGGACTGTTGGGAGCACAATGAAACCAATTTCAGATGCTGTGGTTGGATAGGAAATATAAAGGCAGAAAGTGTAGCTTTATGTAACATACAAAACAATCCCACAGTCCCGTCTTCAGCTATTCCTCCATGGTTGTTTGTGATGCAACCAGCAGATTTAAATATACAGCAACAACTGAGGAAGAAATCTGAACATGGATCTGCTGGGAGGATAGCACAAAATTACACTGAGCAGCACTTTGCAGATAAGTTGGTGTTATTTACAGATGGTTCGAAAACCCCAGAGACTGGACGTACAGGAGCTGCAGTTTTCATCTCACAATGCGAGGTAGCTATTACGAAAAGAAAAGCAGATCACTTATCAGTATATGTAGTTGAGCTCCTAGCTATTTTGATAGCTTTTGCAAAGGTTAGAAGAAAATGACAAAATAATGCACTAATTGCATCTGATAGTCGGGCAGCACTCACAAGCATTTAATCTGTGAAATCGTGTAGACAGGATGTTGTTTTTGAAATTCGTCTTTAAATTTAATATACAGACTGCACAATAAGGGTCTGGCAGTTTGCTTTGTTTGGATTTCTGCGCATGTAGGAGTAGAAGGAAATGAAGATGCTGACATACTGGCCAAGCAATCACTCAGATCACAAACAACAAACATGAAAATTCTGCTGAGTAAAGCTGAGGGTAAAACAATCATAAAGAGACAGATGCAAAAAATATGGCAAGAGTACTGGGGCATAAACGAACATCATAGACATCTGACATGTGACCCGACTACACACTGCTTTATGTAAGACGTCAAAAGCCAAAAAGATTGGAAACCACCTCATCTGCGAAAATTGTACTTAAGTACAGTACTTGAGAAATTTACTTAATTACTGTCCTCCATTGATGAAAGTATTATTACTGGCCTGGGAGATTATTTTTTATATGAAAGGAAATACATATATACAATACTCTGTGCATATCATTCACATATAGGTTACATATTTAACAAATATATGTTTTCACAGCTCTCTTACTTTACCAGTTTTGGTGCCATATTCATCAGTATTGGCAAAAATGTCTTGTTGTCCAACTAACTTCATGTATCAGTATTAATGACAAAACAAAAAGGGAAATGTCTCCACCTTGTGTTGTTCAGCCTGTCTTCCTCCTTTACAAAATATCTGTCCAATATTTTAGCTTTTTGTAATATTTTGTATAAAATAAAAACGACAAACATTTTTTCTCTTCAAATCGACAGAAGTCACAAGAATATTTATTAATGAGCCAGAACCTCTTCTGCAGCCAGTTTACTGGATTTATATTCAGAATCCTAAACAAAGCTTATATAATTCTATTATTATTGTATCACCATTTTTTACCAGACTGTGTGTTGGTGCAGTTCTCCATATAGAGTCACCCAAATAATGTCTCCCTGAAGGAACAAAATATTCCGGTTTTTGGCCTTATTCCAAAAAACTACAATATTCATCCTAAACTGTTTACATGGCTAATGAAAATGAATATTCCACTAATATTCCTATTTACATTCAGAGTGTTTTTAGAGTTGCTCCAGTGGGAATGGGATTCACAAGATCTCCACAGGCAGTGAAGTAAACCAGCAAACTGAAAAACATTCATGAGCTGCAGCTGATATTTCTAAATGACATTGATATGACTGATATTATAAATTTATAGTTACAGGCACATCCAGTGTCAAGGTTGTCCCATGATATTTACAACACTGCTGAGTGTTTTGGTGCATCACACTGAGTCATCACCGTCAGTCCATGGCTGCATGTCAGGATAATAACCAATCCCCTCCGTTCCCGTCGTGGAGAAGGCGCGCTCCGGTTTTCCAGCCCGCAATGAGCAGCTCTGCACTCTCTTATCATTACTCTCCTCTGTCTGCCTTCCTGCTCTAGCAAATGTCATTTTGCCTGTGCAGGGGTACACAGGCAAGAAGGCCGTGTGTTGCAAACTACGATGAAAAACCCACTTGAGACGCATATTCTGAATGTGCTGTATACATGTCCAAAGAATGCTCCTAAAACCAGAATAATACCAGCATATCCCACGTCTTTATCGGAAAATGCTACATTTGGGATGAGACGTAATGTGGAATATCCAAACAGAATATGCTGCTTACATGACTAGTATCTGAATATTGTCATAATTGGAATATTAGTGATTTATTAGTGTGCATGTAAACGTACGCACATCAGTATTTATATTACAGTCTGTTATTATATTAATGTTTAATATATTTCTATATTTCAGTCATCCAGTGTGTTTGAGCATTTTATGTAATAATACAAACTTTCCCTTTAGTATATGTTCTTGACAGTGTCTGTTAAACTGTAAAACTCCCCCAGGCAGATAATTGAAAAATTATTACATGTGCTTTAGATGACAGCTGGGAGAAGAGATGTCTGTTTCTCTCCACTAGATGGAGCTATAACCAAATATGTGTTTTTGGTGTGTTGAAGCTTGTTGCACTTGGTGTAGAAGAGAACCAGGAAACACTCCAGCTTTGTAAATGGTTGACAGTAGGTGGTGCTAGTGATTTATCAGCCTAGAAAATATCTTATCAACAGCATAATTGGAGATTTCAGCTATGAATAAGCAAAAAAAGCTTAAATACTTAAAATGTTCCTGTTAATTTGCCAGTTGAGTTTGTTTTTTATCGTCTCCTCCATCATGTGTGCTTCATGATTTACTGTGGGAGTACATTAACAAGTTAGAAAGTTAGACTGGACAAAATTCAAGCTTGTGAACAGCTGTGTGTTTTATCTGTACTGAACTCTTACTGACAGTTACAGCTCCTCCGCCCACATTATGAAGCCGAAACATGATTTGAATTGATGGAATTCAATTCAGGCTTAAAACGATTCACTTCAACCAATCCATTCCCCCACCCCGGTCCTTTTTACTGAATGAAAGGCAAAAATTCAATAAATTCAATCTTATCCAATGATCAAAGTAAAGAAATTATTTTCATACAATAAAATGGGTCCATAACCAAACAAAAGATTATACATTTGTCTTGGAGCAAATTATATCTGGCTTTCAGAGGTGAATTTCAATATGGCCACCTCACATATGGCTCTTTGCCAAATCACAAAATATCAGCACTATACCCAGGAGAGGATTATAGTAATTTCCTCAAAGATTGGACAGTAGGAGTGTGTGTGTGTGTGTGTGTGTGTGTGTTTGCATGTTTATGTGTGATGCACGTATGGGGAAAATAGGGTCATCACTGACATTTATTATAATGAAGTCTCCGCCCTTTCACCTTTTCCCAAGCATCACACCCAATCTGTGCTGGTTCCAGTGGGAGGAAAGCAGATCTACATCACACACGGCCTGTCATCTGATCACACATCAGAATGTAGATGGCTCTTGTGAGGTATGCTAGTTTTTTCATACTGTATGCATTTTTTATTTTTTTTTGGGAAGTGCCTGTGTGTTTATTTATTACCACATTTAAGATAAGATATGTTTGTCCAAATAAGACAATCACAAAGAGAATTGCAGTGTCTTTGGTGTCTATACCACTGGTACGTGTGTGTGCCACTGGGAATTTTGCAGGAAAGCTAACTGGATAATCCAGGCTTATTATCAGTTAGCCTGCTTTAGTTGTTTATATAAAGCAGGCTTGAAATGATCCGCCTGCAGTCACCTAAGTAACCACCAGTCTCTGAGAACATGTCTGATACTGGGTAGGCTTAAATTTAGACTAACACTACGTTTTGCTTCATTAAATCTGAACTTTACAGCTAGATTTTGGTCATAGATATGCAAAACTGTGTTTTTTCCCAAAGTAATTCACTTCCTCTTAGTCCTATTGCATATATTTTTCAGAATGTTTTCATATTTTATTTTTACTAGTTACCATGTTGTTTTGCAAACAAGTTGTTTTAGAAATTGTCATATATTGACGTGAGAGTCATAAATCAAGAATTGAGTATAAATATTCGCCTTCAACCAAAAATGCATCTAAGCAAGTGTCATCCATTTACATCAAGCTAATATCATGTCTAGAAATACACACAATCATGCCAATCTAACAATTAAAAATTTGAGTATGCAGTGTGTTCACACTGGAAAAGTGCCGAAATTAATTGATGGACACTATTCTCCCACAATGCAAAGGAAATGGAGGAGCCTACTCACAGCTGGATGAAATTAAAGTTAATAGTTGGTGGTGATGAAATAGCTTCAGGAACACCTCAGAAAACAAACAACATTTTTTTTTAAAATGGAACATTTTTCCTTGGCGGTGGCATTCTTAAATCAGCATTTCTTCCTAGTTTACAATGATGAAGTATGTCAATGTTTTGAATACTAACTGCAAAAAAACTATATATTATGAAGAATAATATGTCGTATATACTGTACACAATTAGTATGTAGTATGGAATTGAGACACAGCTTGAGTCTGAAAGCCTTGCCAGCTCTCCTACAGGCCTTGAAGATCACCTCATCCACACATAAGCAGAGGGGTTTGAAATAACCAAATCTTGCGTACCCACAGTAGATCTGTCTTATCACTCACTCTGTGTACTCAGGTCTGGAGTGACTGGAGTTAATTTTGTGTAACTAAAACTTTGGAAAGCTTGAGGCGGTCATTTGGTTGTCTTCGAGTTTGTGGAAATTGTGGCTTTTGGTTTAGTTTTCAGTCCGAGGAAGTTTTCTGCTTTGGTGAAGACTAGTGCCTAGCTCTGCCCTCATCTCCCCTGAGTGTAATTTTATTGGTTTGAAATATGACAACAGCCTGCTGCGTCTCTGCTTTTTTCTAACCAACCGTGTCCCTGAATTTCTTTAGACCTGAATGAGCTTGATGTGGAGGTCTCCCTAGCCAAGACTAGAACTAAATGATTGACCAACCATCGGCGTAGTCAGATGCCTGTGCTTTCACTAACATAGCAAAAATGTTTAGGAAACAGTAATAACCACACAAACTTGTAAAATGTACTACAGAGATACAGTCAGGTGAATTAGCACCTGCTACTTGCTTTCCTATCTCGATAATGAATGCTGAAATGCAGGCACAGTGTTTTTACGATATATTATACATCGCTCTTGATGGTGCCCTGTGGTACCTTAAACCACCGATTAAAAAGAGAAATGCTGCTTTCGGCTACCCGATATCTCAAATAACCCCTGTGGAATAATCCAGACCCTGCAATAATATTGATCTTTTGTATGATATCATGTTATCGTTACAGACAGCTGTTTTCTTTCACCTCAGGTTACCTGTTAGCTATTATTGTTTTGTAGGAGTTCCCCAATTAGCTGCGCGGGGCTGAGGACACGATGTCTGCTTCTATGTATGTGGGAGTTTTTGCGAACAAACGTATTTGTTTTTGTTTATATTTTGCATTTGTGCTCTTGTGTATGTTTGGCTTTTTTTTATAGTCAGTCTATGCATGCAGCCATACACTGTGGTGTGTGCTTGTGTGTGAACAAGTGCGTACTTGTGTGTTGCGGGTGATGTTGACTTCCTGAGGCTGATCACCACCCTCTTCCCAGAGTCTTGTTTTTGCCCGTCTCTCCGCCTGTGTGGAAGTTGTGTGGGCACCCTCTGGATTGCCTCACTGCCGAAGCATGCCGGACCCTGTTATCCAGCTATCCATCTGTGTTATTGATTTTTTTCCCTCTTTGTAGAGTTTCATCTTTCCTTCACTTTTCTGTAGAGCGATGGAGAGGGAGGGAGTGCGAGAGAGAAAGGAGGGGCGAGCAAGGGGGTAGAGCAGAGATCTGAGAGCTGGTAGAGGAGGAGGGGGGGGGTTGGAGGGATGGAGTGTTGGAGGAGCGGAGCGGAGCAACGGTGGGGCTTCTGTGGGTAGGGGTGTAAGAGGTTGGGGGTGGGGGGCACTCAGCCTGGACTATGGATGAGCAGAGAGAAAGAGAGAGAGAGGCACTCTTGAAGTGTTGGAGCTTTTTTCTCTCTCTCTCTCTCTCTCTTCGTTTCTCTGTGTTCTCATGGGAGCGCCCCCCCCCCCCCCTTCTCTTCTTCCTCCTCCATCCTGCTCCGAGGCGCCTCTGCTACACACGCTCCACTCGCTGCCCCCCTCCTCTTCCTCCTCCTCCTCTGCCTCTCGCTCCGTCCGCCTGCCTGCCGTCTCTCCTTCCCGGGGGGCCTGGGCAGTGCTGGCGGCGCAGCCGTGATTTGCAGGAGATTTGTCTAAGTGAGAAGCAATTAGTGCGCCTAAGCACCGCTAATGTATGCATGCTGGGGCTGCCGCTGCCCCTCCCGCTTGGTGGTGCCAGGGCCAGGCCAGGCCAGGGCACCTTTGGCATTCTTTCTCCCTGTCTCCCCTTTTCTCTTTTTATCTGGTGCTGTCACTTTGCTCTCATTCCCCTTCAGATGACCCAGTCCTTTCTGATTCTATTTGCCCAACAGTTAGTAGACCAGTGGTGCTGAAGTGTATGTTTATATCTACCATGTGGCTTTATTGCAAGTATTCAAATTAGTAGTCAAACTGTACATATTACTCTCTCCAGTACGGAGACTTTTCCAAAAGGTACCAGGTTTGTGAACTTGTACTATCTAAACTTAATTGAGGTTTATGGAGGTGATCTCTGGCCCCTCCTCTTCTCCTACACATGTTTCCATTGTAGATTCAAAGGAGGCTTCACTGAGCCTGGAAATTTAAGTGAGTGATGGTGAGTGGTAGCATAATTTGGGTGCAGTAATCCATCCACACACTGGAGTGTACACTCAGATGAACACACACACACATCACAAACACAACAAAGTGGAAAATTGGTGGGTGGCAGGATTCCCTTTTAAAAAGGCTTGTGTGTGAGCGTGCATGCATGAGGGACGTTCTGCATGGTGCGACTCCCCAACTACTTGAAGATGAACTTTGCCCTTTTCAACACGTTCACTCTCTCTCTCTTACTCAGACAAAAACAAGATTAAGTCTGCTCATCTTTACGCAGTGCTGACTGCCTTCCAAGTGGGAGCCTACATGGACCGTGGGTGGTTTTGGAGGGAGGTGCTCGTTAATTAAAGATAGGCTAATTACTGGCGCTTCTTAGCCTGGCTTTTGCGGCGCTGATAAGAGGATAATCCTAGAGAGAAAGCCGGAGATCGAAGTGGTCCCCGGTAGACCAGGCCTCCTGCTCGACTGGGCCGGAAGAAAATGCACTCCAACCCCCCGTCCCGTCGCTGCTTCTTTAAAGAGCAAGACTCGTAACCAGAGAGTATAGAATATTCAATCAGGCTGCACTTCAGCAGGAGGAAGCCTACATAAAAGGCTCAAAGACATCAACCATCGCTTGTTAGGCTGAGAGTTTCTGAGGCTCCTTTTAAAGCTACAACCACTGCTTTAGCTGAATTTTGGCCAAGAAAAAGCTTGTTGTTTTGTTGTGAAGAAACAATGGCATGAAATACTTCATTTATCCCTGTATGGAAATTATATTGTTACTTTCCCCCCTCTGTTAGAAAGTCTTGATTACAGCATCAGCTATAGATATGTCTGTTAATTTGGATGCTTGTTTATGGTCATATTATCAAAATCCCACTAGTTTACCCATTGGAGCCTTCCCTCATTGTAGATGCACAAACACACATGCACACACACACACATGCAGACATGTAAATGATCACATTTACAATGCAGACCGCACTCACATGACGGAAAGGTTGCATGACCCGACTATCATTCATGTGTCTCTAACCCATATTTTGTCATGGGGAGTTAGCCATTAGCACTTGCTGCGCTGTTCCCATATGCTGGGCCTCCACAGATCTATAATTCAGGGGTGGCAGATGTCCCCATGCATTATTCATGAGTGCCGTTCCATGCCAGGCTAGCAAGTGAGCCAGCGGCAGAACCGTCACAAGGTCCTTGCATATAGAGGGTCTCTTCTATGTTGACCTGCGAGTGCACCTTTCCAGCAGCTCCTTCCCGCAAATGGGCCACAGCAAGCTTTTTAGACATGGAGTGTTTCAAACTGCTCTGTAGGACAGAGGGCACCATAGGATCAAGAGGCCTTGTAGATACTGTGGTGATGGTCCTCTGGTTGTGATAGTCAAGAAACGTAGGAATTGTTAATTAATTTTTATATTATAAAGTCTTTTTTTTTCAGTCCCAGGGAGTTCTTCGGGTCTCTACAATAGTTGTGTAATGTTCTCTGTGGATCTGGAGGAATATTTTTCATTTACCTCTTTTGGTATAGAGCCATGCAGATAGTTTTGTTTTTATTTGTCCAGGTTTTGAGGTGTCTGTCTTTGAGATTTCAGCCACCATTTAATACAATGAATGTGAATTACATTTAGTTTGTTTTGCTCACAGCATTGAAAAATTGCACTTTTTCAACAGCAGTGTGTCTTTCCAGAAGTAATGTCCTTGGCAATCCACCAAATACTCTGTCAGCAGTTTTCTGTTTCTTCAGTAGAAAGTAGTTCCAGGGACAACTGTTGACAGCAAGGTCTGTGAATGATAAAGAAATGAAGTAAAATTTTATTCACCTCCATTATATTGGGATGACGGCAGAGATCGCAGAATGAAAATAAAAACAAAACTATCTGCATGGCTAGACCCAGCTAGAGTTAAAGGTGCAATGTGTAGAATTTTGTGGCATCTAGCGGAACAAACTTGGCAGAAATTGAAGATAATATTCATAAATATGTTTTAATTAGTGTATAATCACCTGAAAATAATAGTGATTGTGTGAGCCCTTTATATCTATATAGGGCGCAGGTCCTCTTCCACGGAGCCCGCCATGTCTCACCACCATGTTTCTACAGTAGCCCTGAACGGACAAACCAAACGCTGGCTCTTTTTTATGGCCACCGTACGTTCTCCTACACACTAGTGTGTATGTGTATGTGTATGTGTATGTGTATGTGTGTGTGTGTGTGTGTGGGGGGGGGGGGGGGGGGGGGGGGGGGGGGTTGTTATTCAGTTGGTTGTAGTCTGCAACCTCACCCCTAGATGCCACTAAATCCTACACACAGCACCGTTAAGTGAGAAAACATGTTTCTTTGTTGTTTTGGTTTCAAACTCCTCATCACTTTTTATTACACATTGGACTGTGTAATGCAGTGTAGAATATTCTAGGTGCTTTGAAGCAGAGGAAGAGGTCAAATTTTGCGTGTGTGTGTGTGAATCGTCTACACTGTAAATCACACCTACATACCTGGAGGAGACAGCAGCGTTGTGTGCCGATACCCTCAAAGAGTGGGAGATAAAACACACACACACACACACACACACACACATACACACACACACACACACACACACACACACACACACACACACACACACACACACACACACACAAGCACCCAAGATCACAAGCCGCCGCCAGCGCCAAGCCTGGCCGGCGCTGAACCGGCAACTCGATACCTCCTCCGGAGCCCTGCGGAGGGGGAGAGTGGGTGTGGGAGAGAGGCTTCCATAAAGTCTGTCCCGCCGGTCGGCCGTAACCTGAGCTGCCTCCTAGCAGACAGCCGCGGTGCCTCACAGTCAAGCACGGAGATGTGTGTTTGTGTGTGTGTGTGTGTGTATGTGTGTGTGTCTGCTTTGAGCACAAGTGAGATGGGACGGGTGACATGCTGCCACATGCTTGTTACCACGCTTGGGATCAGGCCTATGTGCATGTGTAGATTACAAACACACACATACAACAACAATAAGACCTCCCCTTGACTTTCAGTCTTTCTCACAACTTTACACATGCGTCCCCTAATTCACTCTTAAATTCCTTCCCACAACATATTAACACATTGCTTCTTTTTCACACTGACCCTTCCTCTCCCTGAAATTGATACAGATGACGAGATGACGGGACCTTTGTCACTGAGTCACCAAGCTTTTCTCTCCTCCAGGCTTTAATCTTTTTTCCAACATCTTCTCCCTCTTTACCCTCTGTGAGCCTCCAACGTGACCGTCATCCAAAACATCTAAGACGTCAGCGAGCAGAAAACTGCCGTCAGCTGCCATATTGCTTACTGTTGCTGCCAGGGTGCTGCCCTTTACGGATGTGAGCGCAATGTGTGTGGTTTGGGAGCAGGGTTGGGGGAGGAGGAGGAAGAGGAGGAGTGGGGCCAGGGGTGGAGGGGGGGTGATCGTGCTTGTCTCTGGGCTGGCAGAGGGACAGGAGCCCCTTGTGAGGTTGCAATGGGCGAGGAGGTTAACTGAGCCACAGCAGAGCCAAGATGCTGCCTGGGATATTGACAGGTTGGAACCTGAGGGCTCCTGCAGGATAGGAACAGACTGCCAGAGGCTTGGTTACCACCACCGCCTGCCTGCCTCGGAGGGAGGGAGGAGTATAAGAGGAGAGAGGGATGAAGGGAAGAGTAGGAGGGAAAGATGGAAAGAGTGGGTGACGGCAAGAATCTGAGATTTATTTCTCTAAAATGTCTAGGAAAAGAGGATCATGGGAAGAAGTCAAGTCACTTTTATTTATACAGAGCCAAATCACAACAGAAGTTATCTCATGACGCTTTTCATGTAGAGCAGGTCTAGACCGCTCTCTTTAATTTACAGAGACCCAACGTTCCCCCATGACCAAGCAACTTGGCGACCACGGCAAGGAAAAACTCCCCTTTAACAGGAAGAAAACTGAAACAGAACTGGGCTCTAGATGGGCAGCCATCTGCCTTGACCGGTTGAGTTGAGAGAGAGAGAATATTGTTGTTGTGACATTTATGCCAATAAAGAATACTGAATTGAAAAAACATTGATTGGACAATTGAATATAGCCCATAGAACCTGGCATGAGAGTGACTGGACTTGGCTATTTCGCTGTAATCAATCTCACAATATCAATATTACTCTAATGGTGATGGATCTTATTTTTTAAGCTAAATTGGATGTAAAAAGTCAAATTGATGATTGATTGTTTGAAGTAATCTGTTTTCAATTGCAGTTTAGTTTGAATCATGAATTTTTTACCACATAATTCTGTGAAACAGTAACACAGTATGATGTTAAATTATCACCTAGCTCCACCATCTTTGCGGAGCTCCACTCTGCTGCTTTCACTCAGCAAGGAGCCAAGTATATGGTCTGTGTGGTTCAGGGTCATTTGCCATGGTAACGGTGAAACAGGTCAGAAGGTGATTGGCTTAGCTGAGGAGGGTGCTGGCGGCTGTTTGTTGATTCTCTGATAGGGGTGACCTACCCCTGACCTCCACACAAATCAATACTGCCTCCCTAAACTTTCATTTGTCCTTGTTTGCTCGTGCTCACCCCTGATTGGGAGCAGTTTAAGCAGGGCTTTTCAAGTCTGACAACATATTTGTAGCCAAATTGAATTTGGATAGAGAGATGTTTATGCTTTATTATTATTTCCTACTATTTGAATGCTAATGACAGCATTATTGGTGTACATTTTTTAAACATGTCTATTCTAAAACTCTTAAGAGATTGAATTGTATAGATTTCGCTCATGTCAATATTTCAGGTCTGCAGCCTACCAAGTAAATTTAGAGGTGAACTAGCATCGAAGTACATGAGTACGACGTTGGTAAATTTCCAGTCAAACTATGATTTCAGAGAAAACTCTTTGTTCTGTGTTTATAGAGAATCTGCGTGGTGTAGGGAGTCCCTCCAACGCAGGAAAGCCTTTGAGAAGCTTCTTCCTGTCTCTTCACCTCCTCTTCACTGCACTTTTGTTTCTTTCTCTCCTCTCACCCCCTCGTTCTCACTTTCACTACCAGTAATCCCCGGTGTGGCCTACTCGTTATTGTCTTCCTCTGTAGAACAGCAGGGCTGTGTGGGCTCATGTTTTTTTTTTTTTTCTTTGGTACCTCCCATATATACAATATTTCCCCATTCTGGGGTCACCCTTTTCCACTCCTCCACACAGGGAATCACCTCACTGAAAAGCATTGCGGTTGATTTAGTGGGTAGTTGCACTGAAACATTACAGTGTGAGTGACATGATATGCTGCACTGTTAGTTCCCAAAACTGACAGGTCAAAATAAAGTGTATGCCTCAGAGGATCTGTATTACTATGTATCTGACTCAAAATTCACTACTATTATTGCCATATCAATGTAGCTAGCAGGATTTTGCCTCAGTGCAGCTACTGTCATAACACAACCGATGTCATAATTCAATAAATTCTCACAGTAGATTGTATAATGTCCTGTGATAAGCACAAGGTTTTGTATGCTATAATAAGTGAACATTTTTTTGTTACATTATTATAACATTTTCTGTCCAAAACAAATGTAGGTAACAATATTTTGGCAAAAGTTGGGGTAACTAATTTGTTTATATCACTAAAAAGGCCTCGTTGAACCATGCAACCTCCACAGTTTTTTATACAGTGAAGGTATGAGAATGAAAAGTGACAATACAAATACAAACACATTTCCTAGGAGATAAGGTTTCATAGTTACCTGTATCCACAGCTTCAAATCTCCTGTATTTTGAATATTGTCTCTCTTTATATGCCCCTTCTAATAGCAACATATTGATTCACAAGACATCTAAAAATCCTAACAGACCTAAGAGTCTAAATATAAGACATGTGAATAAAACCATATTTTTACATCACTCAAGTTTTTTTTCAATCAAAATATTTTAATAAAACCCAACAAAATAGACCTCTGAAAATATATAACCAAAAAACTCCTGTGATAAATGTGTTTTCATGGGTCATTTCAAAGAAAACACTGAGTCAGCTTGTCAGTCTCAGTCCTCAGGCAAGTTATTCCAGAGTAATTGCAAAACTGCCGTGACACCTATTCACTTCCATCTATAAATGACGTTTATTTGTACAGAACTCTTCAAAAACAGTGCTTTCCGAGGCATTAAAAATACAAGACTTAAGCCATTATAAATGCACAGTAAAACGTAGGAGCAATAAAAGCAGATAAAGATAATAAATATTCTTATTTTATTACAAAAGAGCAGAACATATAAAAACACTGCCAAAAATACCTTGGCATAAGATGTCAGTATCAGACTTTAAGAGACCAAAGAACATGTTTTTTTTTTTAAATTTATGTTATTTAGTTCAGCACTGAATATTTATGATAGATGGAAACAGATACTTAACTGAAAAGTCAACTGATGAAAACAGGCTGCTGATAGCAACAATAGCACCTGACACAAATCAGGATGTGGCTATCTATCTAAAAAAAAAAAGAAAACAAAAACATTTCTGGCCCACAATAGTGATGAGTTACTAAACAGCATTTTCACAGCAGACATTTTGACATGTCTTAGTAGGAAAAGCACAGGTGTAATTAATAACATTAATAACGTCTGCAATCCATTTAAGTGACCCAGTTTCAGGGTCCTGGTATTATGCATTTTGGCTCTCTAGAATAGCTTACTGGGACTCTTAATGGAACTGAGCCATGGTTCATGTTATTAGTTGCACCTGTGTTTTTCCTGCTATGACAAAGCTCCAGTGAGCAAAGTCTATGTAGACTGATAACTAATAGCAGTCTACAAAGAAAAGGTGTGACTTCTTAGTCACGTCTAATCTTTGAGTAATTTTCATCTTTTCAATCTACTTATCTGCTCTTCTTTCTTGGTTTTCACTTTCTTTGCACAGTCATCTCCCTGTGTACAGTTTATGTTTTGTCTGTTTTGACATTCTGCTTACAAAAAATAAATTGTAATAGGCTCACTTTTGTGTTAATTGTTGATGAAATCAGACATTGGTTAGGAAATGTTTCAGATTATTAGTGTAACTCCAGTTATAATGTCACAACCCCCACAATCTGTTCTTTAAGTTCTGTAACACACAGTCTGAAATTCTGAAAAACACCTTTTTATTAACACTAAACTACATTACAGTAAAAATAAATATTAGCACACAGCCTCAACCTCCTCAGGTCTGTTTCAACACACAGCAGACGTAGTTAATTGTGTATTTGGTTGTGTGTGTAAGTTACAGTATATTATCTCCAGAGAGTTTGGCTGTCGTGGCGTTGGGAGGGCTGCGTCGTGGCCGTAGCTGCGTGGAGCAGCAGCACAGGAAACGCGTCAAAGCGCTCAGAGCTAACTGGAACCAGATGTCTGAGGCTACCGGCCGGGGGATTCTCACCGTGGAACAAGAGTGTCAGCAGGGGAAGTGAACTTCCCCCTGACTGTTTTGCTCTCTCTCTCTCTCTCTCTCTCTCTCTCTCTCTCTCTCGCTCTCGCTCTCTCTTGCTCTCTCGCTGTCTCACTCTCTCTCTCTCTCTCTGTATCTCTGAATCTTTTATCTTTGGGTTGTTTCCTTCTCTCTCGCTTTCTCTGTCAAAACTACCTGATGTATCAGTTGTTTGGGGTTAAAGCAGCTGAAATACAGCATAACAAGGGATGAATAAAATAACCACGAGGATATCCTTTTTTTTTTTTTTTTTTTTTTTTTTTGAACACCCTGCGTAATCTCATGTGAAAACCAAATACAGGAAAAAGATTTAAAGATGTTTGAAACACCATTCAAACAGTACAAACATGCTATAATTTTCCAGAGTCTGTGTGTGTTGCACTTACTGGTTTAGTTTGAATAGAACAGCTAATCTCACGCAACTTTACTGATAGAACCTGGCGTACTCTACCATCTCTCCTTTTACTACCCCATCTCTCTGAAGCTCTCCATAGTGGGAGATGAAGTTGGCCTGCTTTCTATGCCTGCGAGCTTTGCCTGCCCTCCTCCGCTTCACTGCCCCCTGACTTTCTCTCACATATACAGTACAGAAACACACACACACACATACACGTGCACATTTAAACACATGTACACACACACACACACACACACACTGAGACATACACTTGATTCACTCATGCACAGCAATCATACATGGCACGTGCACACACATGACGACCCATGCACTGCTGACGCTGTATGTGCATGACTCCAGCTGAGCCTCCAGTCAACCCAGGGCTGCCGAAGCCTCGCCTCAGTCTTACCCCAGTGTCTTTGCTATTGGCGGATCCCCTAACACAGGCCACTAGGCGACAGCAGCAACAACACCACATCCACACACACACACACACACACACACACCCTCCTGCGGTGACAAGTGTTCTGTAATATCAAATGATAGAAAGACTGGCAAACAACAACGACTTGCATGGCACACGACGATTACAGAGCATCATAAATATCGACCAGAGTTGAGAGTGCGCTTGTGTGTGTAGATGCATGTCTATCAGTGGCTGTAAGATAAAAACTCCATCAGTGGTTTGGAGGAGTTATTTTCTTTTTCTTAGCTGCTTCGAAGTGAATCGGCAAAGCCTTGAAGGTCCTGGACAGCTGTGGGTGAGAGCGGCTTTCAGCAAGCTGGTCGTCTTATCATCTCTCTTTCTCTCTCTCTCTCTCTCTCACACTCACACACACACACACACACATTGTCCCCTCTGACCCTGGCCATTTCCTGCCCCTGGCTGATCTATTGGCTGATGCCTGCCCTGTGACTGTAGAGAAAAAGGGAGAAAGAGTAGGAGAAAGAAAGAGTGTGTGTGTGTGTGTGTGTGTGTATATGCTTGTGGCCTGTCCCAGCGAATCGATATCCGTCTCGTATCCGTGAGCTGTGCCTGACCCCTGGCCGACCTTGCTCAGCATTGGCGGTTGGGGTTCTTTTTTTTTTTTTTTTTGGGGGGGGTTTTAAAACGTGAGAGGCACATCGAGTTTTACCCCTCACTAATAGAGGTCTGGAGCCGTGGAAAAGTGTGAAAAGTCCTGACTTAAATGTGCTAGTCTGAGGAGACAGCAACAATGTATCTGAGAAATGGTGAAATAACAGGAAATACTTGCTGTAGTTGGTGGTGATTTTACAGTAAAGTTCAAAGTATCACCCCAGAGACTAGTCTGATATGATTATAAACTGCAACAGTGAATATCGGTAACGAATCTCAATGGAGACATTGTGGTTTTAAAGCTAGCATTGGAATCACCCTTACTGCCATGTTCTGGTTTCAGGAAAAAAAAAAGGTAGGAAAAACAGGAAAAAGTTCACCTTAGTTTTCACTTTAAATTTTATATGGATGACCCTGTTGTGCTCAAGGCTGAGATACTAAAAGCCTCTCAGATTGTGTGTGTGTGTGTACGTACGTACATGCGCCTGTGCCTGTATGTGTGAGACCAACACAGAACTTGCTTTGACGTAAGTTTGCTAGTTGGACTCAGCCTTGCGTGTTGTTGGTGTGTGCTGATAGAGGCTCCAGCTCCCGGGCTGAGCGGGGCTGCGGGTGCTAGCCGCCGCCGGCACTAATTGAACCCTGCCGCTAAGGTAAGGGGGGGGGGGGGGTAGGGGGAAGGAGGAGGAGGCTGTCAGCGAGGGAGAGAAAAGAAAAAAAGAAGGAAGAAAAAAAAATAGCGTGGTGAGGGCGAAGTGCCCCTGGGGGGTTGGGTCCCTGCCTGCCTGCCTGCCTGCCTGCCTTTCGTTCTCCAGCTCCTTCCCCCCCCTCCCCGTCTAAATAGCCGTGCCGGCGCTCCAGGGCTTCCTGCGCCTTATCTGCTGATAATTGGGCACTGGAGCTCCACAGCTCGCTTATGAAATATAGATTCCTGACGGAGGGGAAGGATGGGGGGAAGGAGGTAAGGTTGTGGAGGGAGTGTGCAGGCAGAGAAAAGCCCCTGGTCGTATCAGAGAGCGTGGAGCCTTGTGGGCTCTGCGGTGTTGCTCTGGCTCGTTTAGCAAACACAGCCCCAATAGTTAGGGCGAAGGCCTCTCTGCCAAGCAGCCCACACTGTCACAGACAATTAAAAAACAATGCTTTGTTTCTATTGTTCGTTGCACCCGCTGGGTTCAAAGAGCTATAAATTGCGGGGGTGAATGCTTGTTGTGTAGTTTGTCGCAGAGCATGTGAAATCTTCCAAGCAATTTCAAACGTGTAGCTGAGAATTTCACCATATGTAACGCAATGCTCCATACTGTACAGTCTCTGCTCACAGTGTTTTACTCGGTGTGTTTGAATACTCAGTAGTTGAAATGGTGTGAATGAGCAGCCTGAGTAGCTAGTAGCTGTGAATCTCAGTATTCCTCCGTGTATGAATGGAAGTGGATATTATTTTCCTGCAGCGAGGTTGGGATGCTATCTGCAGCGAGGTTGGGATACTATCTGCAGTCTCATGGGGGAATGTTATTGGATCACAACATGGAGACCAATTCCCAGAGAGAGAAGAGCAGGGGAAACTCTACTGGGTGCTCAACACAGCATGGATCCCTCTTGTCCAAGGCTACTTTTCCTTTACAGCTTTGAGCAACGTTGTTCACTTAGAGTTTCATGTCATAATTGTTATCTAATCTAAGAAAGATTTTCTTACAAATGTTTTCTTTCCATAAAAATGAACTATTTTATAAGAAAATGTCACATAATGTGCTTAGCTTTCATGCTTGAAGCTAGTGGGAGTGAGTATCTCTGAATGTCTTAATTTGGATTGAAGCTTGGCAGCTGTAGACTTGAAACTCCTTTTGAATACAGGACAGCTTTGGTCGAACAGCTTTAAGCAGATTAGCAGTGCTACATTTACAGTAATCAGTTAAGAGGCTATTAGATTCAACAGCACACAATGCATCAAATCGAAACATTGAAAAAACCTTTTCTTCAGACCCATCATACCTGTCTATGCTTAAATTCAATTCAAATACACACGGAGACAGGTCTGTGCATGTCCCAATTAGCTAGTGCGTGGTTGTGCTAATGAATGGGAAACTACCTGTTTGACTGTGGGAGGTGGACTGGGGGTTGGTGTAAAAAAAACAAAACAAAAAAAACAAACAAAAAAACAGGCTGGAAGGCATACTCCTCCACATTTTATGCATGAGTTTCTGCAGCACTGTGGACTTGAAATATAGCAGGCTATATACATCCTATATAGCAGCCAGCATATGAAGTTTTCACTCACAGGGTAATGTTGTACACCTTTTGCTTTTAAGCAGTCAAAAGAAAAACCAAAAGGGCTGGGTGAAAGCAATCTCAGGAGTGACTCCCCTCTCTAGCCTTACATCTGTGTGTTTCACATTATTTTTTAAAACTATTCAGGCTAGATCATGGCCATAAGTCAGAGAAACTTACAGTCTGAATAACCGCTCCATCATCATCATGTTGACCAAAGATACCACAAGAGCCAACAAAATATCTCACCTGTTACACGTTCTCCCACTAACCACCTTTATTTACTGGACACAAATACCAGTGCTGGGTTACGTATTGATCTTGGCACGGACAAGCCGCGCTCCCTGTTTCATTTCCCTCCGACCACCGGGGCCCTATTGGTCAATAGCAATTGCAATTCCCTGCACTATAGCCCAGACAAATTCATTTCAATTACAATTAGCATGGAGGCCCAGCAGCTGATTTATGGCCTTGTTTTCCTTCCCGTACGTTCCTCCGCGCATTAATCACCCCCACGCCGGCCCGTGTGATCCTCACTTCATCTACCTGCCAAGGCAGCCGCCCTGCTGCGCATTCCTGGATCCCTTCCCCTCTTTCCCCTCCCTAACTCCTGTCCTCCTTCCCTTCTGACCGCAGGGAACAGTGGGTGTCCTTAACTCGCACCTGACACAGACCAAGGAGCAGGGCTGCACTTAACTCAGTGCTGGGGCGTTGGAGTGGCACTCATTTATCATGTGTAATGAACAGATGTTTCTTTGGAAAAATGAATGAAAAGTTCTTCTTTCCTTCACTTTTTTTTTTTAACCAAAATGAGCTCACTGCAGTATGAATTGATTTTTTTTTTTTAAATTTGATCCTAAGGAATGCAGATTTTACAAATGTTTCCACTCTTTGCAGGCTACACAACTACATAAATACTTAAATCAAATCCCATGCTATCACCTGACTTATGCTCAATAACTATAGAAATGACATGTCCATTGCATAATTATGTCCTTTGATCATATGATGCAGCCCAGAAAGCAGGTTTGGAAACTCACTGTCTTGAAATTAAGTTACAACGAACAAACACTCTCATCCCTCACTTCACATTTGGTTACCATCAGGCCGGGATTAACAAGCCTATTTTGGATAGTCTGGAAACTGTTTGGGACAGAGCAGTGTCTCGCCACTCCTCCTCCTGTGCTGTGTCGGAGGCTGAGTCATCCAGGGCCAGACGTTTCCACTGGGACAATGTACCAATCCCTGGTGGCCACACTCAGTCTTGTTTATACGGCCCCGTCCACGGCCCCGTGGATCTGGCAGCAGCTCTCTTGCTTCCAACCTCTGTCCCCTTCCTTGCTCCTTCCACCTCAAAGGCCTGGCGTGTGTTTGTGTGGGTCGGGTGGGGGGGAAGTAGCGACCAAGGCAGTGGTGCCTCCGTGGAAAGCCAGTGGCTTCAGCGGGCCAATAAAAACAGAAGACAGTGTGCTGCTCTGGGCAGACTAAACATCTGTTCGGACAACATCCTGACTGGAGCTTCTCTGATGGGTGGGTGGCGTGCAAGCATGTGCATCTACACGTACATATCTTTGTATAAAAACTGCTCTCACCTTTTCCAGCAAAAGGGAAGGAAATCAAAATTGTCTGGACACCAGCTAGGTTTGACTCTGTTCTCAGACCCAGACTGGTCAGAAAACTCTGACTGTATTTGACTATAGTAGAGGCTTTCAGGAGCTTTCATCACTTTACTTATTACATTCACACCATGTCAGCAGAATAGGACAAATTGCAATATTGCGTTATTCTGACTTGGGTTAAAGTAAAGGCCTTTGTTGTATTTATCTACATGACTAAAGACAAGTCCTTTGTTTAATTATTGTCAGATCCAAGAAGCGCTTCTTCCATTGTTTCTGGTTGCGGCAATCTAAATGTTACTGTGTATAAATTGTCACTAAAGAAGTAATTCATAGCTTATTAATCATTATTAATACTTTATAGCTCAGTAATAACTAATCATAAAGCAGAAATACAAGGTATCTGAATGGTTGCTTGGTTGTAAGCATCTTCTACCAGTGTAGCTTTGTTGTTTTGGAGCCCTGACCTCTAACCTCCTGGTAGAGGGCTGCAGACCATCAAGGCCAAGAACCTATTATGAATGACGTACTCGCATATATTGTCTGCATGCTTGATTGCTTATTGTAAAATGAAAAACATGATTAATGAAATGTTTTTTTTTTTTTTTTAAATGAGTCATTGATAAATGATTGTTGGCACAGATGCTCTACAGCTTCCACTAGAGGACTGGAGGTCGTTCCTGCAAAACACTTATAACAAGGGATGCGAAAATATATTGTGGTATGATATTTAACAATTGAAATTAACAGGACCAAACCGAGACCACATGCCTCACGGAGAAGCAAAACTGTTTGTAGTTTCATTGTCACCCAAACTGTTTCTGAGTGGTCACTAGAAAGATGAAACTTCCTCCTTTTGGACGTGAAGTGAATTTTGGACTTGTTCTGACCGCTGAAGGAGTTTTGCAGCTTATTTTTTTTGGCCCAAAACAATCAATGAAGACGTCCCCTGGCTGACAGTTTGCTGTGACAACAAGCACAGACTGAGTGTGACAGTTCAGACTCAAGCTTCACCTATTTCCCTCCAGACCCCACACTTTATACACTTTTTTTTGTGTGTGTGTAAATTTCACTTTGGTTGGAACTTTTTTTGAATGTTTTGTATAATGCACCAAGACATATAAACACATATTCTGTGGAGATTGTGGTTGGTGTCCTACTAAGGTGAACATGTCCAGACATCCACTCTGTATCATCTTTTTATATTCTTAGATTTTGTTTTATGTGCAGTGATTCCCCTAGGATTTCTTTCAGAAGCGATGCTGTTGTGCGTGTGCAGAGACCTTGACACCAGGACCCGTTTTTGTTCACACCAGCAGTAGAATAACTTAAAACTATCTTAGAATTGTTCCAGATAGGTTTACTCATGTTCATAGAGTCTTGTGTTTGTTAATTTACAGGAGCTTTTGACAGCAGAAGGGCTCTGGATGCCCAGATAGCTACAGTTGTAATAAATGTCAAAGAATGAAATGCCTCAATACAGAAAATGTACATTATTTTTTATTAAACATTGATTTAAATACATAATATAAATAAATTGCATATTAGATAATAAAACGTAGAACATAATATTCTGCAGTGTTCCCATTCGCTCTCCACTTGCTCCAGTCAGCTGCTCGAAGGGCAGAAAGTGCTTTTGGTTTGTGGTTGGAGTGATTATTATGTACAATGTAAAATTTTAGCAGTGGTGTTCATCATTTAGCAGCCGCTACACCACTGATGAAAGTATAAAGCAGAAACACTGACGTAGGTAAGGAACTGCTTTTCATGTAGTAGAGAAAGTATGCAGTCGGCGCGTTCCCACTCGTTCCCACTGTCAAATTAAAAATCTGTTAAATTTTATCCTGTTTTTTTTTTTTTTTAAATATGTGACAACTCAAACAAATGACAAATTATGCCTAAGAAGACAATTTCCATTGGTGTTCACTTCAACTTGTATTCTAAAGCTACATCTCTTGAACTTTCTTTTGCATCATTCCACAGTTAATGTGTATGTTTGTGTAGTAGTTGTAAACATGTTTGTTATGTCAGCTGGATGCCGGGGTTGGTTTCACAGGAAAAATATTTCTTCTGAAATATGCATTTATAGTTCTCCACATTGATAGGCAATTGTTTAAAGTAACTAATTTAAGAGATTATATTATTTTCATTTTACGTTGAAAGCTATGAGTGAGTTTTCTGACTCATCTAAGTTTTCGGAAGCACACGTACAAACTGTGTATTACTGATGTGAGCTGATGTCAGTTAACTATACTTTATACTTATTCATACTGTAAAGTCTTTGTCATATGTCACAAAGGAATATGAATTGCACTGTTGAAAGAGAAAAACTCTCCTATAATTAACTAAATCCTGGAAAATTTTGAATGTTACCAGCTACATGACAAGTAGATTTGTTTGTTTTTTTTAATGCAGGAATCGTACCAACTACTGTTTGGTGCTAGATACGGAGATGATAACAGACACATGGCTATAACAAATACGATCTACCAGCAGTGAGTGTTTAACCTCTTCTTCTTCTTTCAGTCAACACAAGTTCTTTTAGATTTTGGTCCTAGATTATTATTAGGTTATTTGAGTTGTTTTTTTTTTTAGTCCAATTCAGGTTGGATACAACTGTCTGGACCTGTGAACAGCTGTCATAAACCTGTTATGAGTATGCCTTTATGTAAAATATTACCAACATTTCTAAACAGTTTTCCACATGTGGTATGTTTTCCCGGGAGACGGTGTTTTCACCTGACCTCCATGTGACCTGAGCAGCCTCTCTTGTTTAACACCTGGATGCTGAGTGAAGAGGTTCAGTCTCTCTCCCTCTTCCACACAGGAAGTTAGGATTCCCTGTCTACAAACAACACAGGAATCTGTAGGATAAGCAGAGGAGAGAGAGAGAGAGAGACAGAGAGAGAGAGAGTTAAGACTCCCAATCCTCAAACAACACAGGAAGCTGTCGGATAAGCAGAGGAGGAACAGAGAGAGAGAGAGAAATGAATGTTGCCTCTCCTGCTCTTGACGTATTTATGAGGATCTTCCACTAAGACTGAACTGTCAGTCCAGGTGGAACTTTTTTCACCCTATAACATTAAGGACAATGAAAAAATGACCACGGAGGCAGAGCAAGAGATCAAACAATACTAATCTTGCCAGTATAACATCGCTTCAAACGTGTGTGTATGTATTTTAGCAACTGGTCACATGTCTTTCATACGCGTGCAATCAAACAAATCCTATCTTCGTCTTTTGTTTTTAATTGATTTATCACAGCGTTCGCCAGCTATAACACCGAGCCGTTGCTTCTCTGCCTTTCACACCCACACATCCTCATTCAGAAACACATGAACGTGTAGACAAGCATCAGTGCATGTACACACATGTGCGCACACACACATTTACACACACACACAGAATAAGCTACCCTGAGAGGGAGTGCTGTATTGGGTTTTCTTCAGGAAGTGCGGCTCCTCCAAAGCTCTGGTCAGATGAAAGGCGAAGAGCTGTATCGATCGGCCCAGAGCGGGGGGTGGTGGAGCGAGCATTGTGTGTGTATGTGTGTGCGTCTGTGTGTATGTGTGTGCTGGTGGGGATGTGGGGAAGGGGGGCAGAGCCTGTGGTGTGTCTGCCTGATGCAGGGCTGCCAGCCAGGCGAGGAGCAAAAGGCCAGAGGGGTACGGGGGGCTGAGAGAGGAGGGGGGGCAGCGAGTTGTCGCTGTGGCCCCGTGGCTCGAACGTAACCCCCTGGCCCCTCAGTGGAGAATGTACAGCACGTACACACACACACACAAACACACATGCATGCAAACACAAAGCCAGCACCAGTCTGCTGTTGTTGATGAGAGCTGTCAGAGAATGAAACAACACGGCTACGAATGAGAGAGAGCAAACTGACAAACACATTTTTCTCCAGTTATCTTTGGAAAAGTAATACTAGTGCAGATATACTTTTTCCGATACCTTACTTTGAGGAATCTTTTCATGCTTTTCTACAAAACATTTAATTTTTAAATATTTAACAAAAGAAAGCTCTGACGTTGACATACAAGCGGCTGTAAAAGAACATTTCCTAAATAAAAGTCTAAAATGATCAAAATTTTGATTTAAATCAGGAACTATCTGCTGAAAGAGCAAGTAAACAAGATTATGAATCACACCAAACATTCCATTTCAGATTTTGGTACAGTTTCAATATCCTGTAGACACATTTCGGTCAGTACCAAAAAAGCCCTGAGGTTCAACACAGGCCTAAAACGGAGTGTTTGTTTTAATATGGTGTCATGTTTTTGTAAGATCATAGTAGCCGATCATAATTACTTCATCACCAACAATAAAGTAGAATAAGAACTAAAAACATTTTAACTTCTTAAATATGGTGCTTAAATAAAATATTTTTGCAGACATCTCATCCCTTCAGTTGTTTTTACCTTTTCAGCAAAAATTGTAAAACTTGTTTGAAACTTATTTTCAAAACAGCAGTATGAGTCTGAGTGAAGCCCTTGCAGGTAATCTGATGGAATAGCATCCTTTTTAACTCCTAAACAAAGCTAAATTCACTATTTATATTGTAAATGCAAGATGGCCTTATACTCAGTATAAAAATAAACAAAGTTCTTATTTTAGTTCATGTTCTCAAAAACTCAAGGAGCAAGAAGAAGCGAACACGCAGTTTTGTAAAAGCTGACACTGAAAATCTGTAAAAAGTACAGAACATTACCGTGTGAAAAGTCACTCCTTCTCTTGGCACTAGATTGTATCGCCATGGGAACACTATAAATGAAAACCATGTTCTGGATGGGCTGTTCAAATAAGTAAAAAGTTAAATCGTTGACAAACCGTAATTTCACATCTCAAAGGCATGTGATGTGAACAGCTACTGGCAGCAGTGAAGCCTTGTCCCACTGCTCCGTCTGCGTCTTTCCACCGGAAACAACTCATGTCAAACAAACCGCACTCTTCGGAGGCCTTCACAGGCTGTAGTTGGTTTGACCTGAGCATAAACAAGTTTGTGTTTTGCACTTAATGGACACGATCTTGAAATGGACAAGTCAGTTGGCTGCAGCATGTGTAAATTCTCCTTCAGTGCCTTATCAGATTGATTTGAGCCAACACAGAACCATATGTGGACTCGGGCTGGGTGTGCCCGACCCTCTGTGCTCTGTGCCCCCGGGGAGAGATCGGCCAGGGCGGCTCGCTAATTGAAATGTGTTGGCGACTCATCGACGTCTCGGCTCCAGTTTCAGGCTATTTCAAACCACAGTGCTGATTGCTGGTTTCACATCACACAGGAAAAAAAATCAATAGTAGCTGGGAGAGCTGGGGTTTATTCTTTGCAAGCAGACATTAATGCTTTGCAGAGGAGGGTTTGATATTTATCATTTGTCATTTTGTCTCTGTGGATCAGCTTGAACTGTAGAATATATCTAAATGGCAGAGAGTGATAGCTGACACCGCTTGTGAAGAGTTTCCAAAAAATAATGCGGTTTGAATGTGCAGATCTAGAACAGTGTTCACAGGGCTGGCCAGGCCAAGTCATTATTTGACTTTTTCAGTTTCCCTAAAAACTTCTTGTAATTTTTTTTTGTGCGTGTGTGTGTGTGTGTGTCTTTTCAACAGAGAGAAAAACTCTTGACCTCTGGTAAGCACTAAAGGGGCCTCGTTGTGGAAAAGTGGCTCATGTGATTTACAAGGACTTTGCTTGTGCTTTCAGCACAGCACAGCACAATTGAGTGGGCTGAATCTTTTGCCATCTTCTAAAGGCATCAGTTGGCCTATAGACTGTTTTTATTTCAGTGTAGATTGGTTATTTTACAGTTCAGTGGACATCAGATAATTAATTAAACTTTTAATTTCTTATTGAAGGAATATTTTTACTACTTAAAACAGCTGGTTTGTCCCATTTTCTGAAAACAAAAAAACTTAATGCAGTGATACTCTGAAAATTCTTTTAAGGTTACATTCCCATGAAATCCACCACAAAATTTCATAGAATCTCTCAAATATTTAGCATTCAAGACAACTTAGATACTCAATTATACAGCTGTGCATTTAACTTAATAACCTCACAACAATGTCTGCCTTTGTAGTGGTGGCGATTCTTGCCATTGTTTTGATCTTTTCTTGGATTCCAGCAGACTAATTTGATATTAAATTATGGTCATATATGGCACTGCTCATATCAATGAGTTCTGTTCTTATTGCATTGTTTGAAATCACTAATTCGGATCTCTTGGAGGCTAATGTAGCCTACTATCTGGGCTTTGGCTGTTGGCGCTGCTACCCTTCAAACACAGAGTGAGCCCTTTGAAAAATGGATTGCGGAAGAGATAAGAAATAATTTATGTTCCTATCACTGCCTCGCACAAATATGGTGGGGAATACTGTGCCAATAACTCCCACAAACTCAGAGAGGCACGCTATCTTTTACTGCACAAATTATTAACGGCGCAGGGGAGGAAGGGGAGACGCTGTGCATTTTTTGCTAGATAGACCTGGCTCATTGCTCGTTGAAGCTTTATAATCACAGATAAGGACTCCAGAGATGCAAAATGTGTTTAAAAACAAAAAAAAAAACGAAGAAACTATTACGTAAGATTTCTAATTTTATAATTTCCATCCTCATCATATGAGTGAAAGTTTCCGTGAGACAAACTGAGAGGCTGTGAAGTCATTATTTTCTTGTGTGTGTGTGTTTGTGTGTGTGTGTGTGTGTGAACAGGGAATAGAGAAAGGAGGGAGGGAGTCCAAAGGGGAGTGTTGAGGGAGGATACTCGGGGTCGGGTGTCCGCTCGCCTCTGTCGGCTGGCGTTGACAGCTACAGACGCTGGTCTAAAATGAGAATCCTCTTGGGCCGCCTGCCTGCCCATCCAGCAAGAAAATAAATCCCATGTGGAAGAGCCGCTGTGTGGGATCACAGACAGCCGCCTGACCCCCCAGATCCGCCGGGGGAGGCCAAGGGCGCCGGCACGACAGCATAAAACCCCCCTCAGCCCCCTCCAGGGTCTAATGTTACTCTGCCTGCTTGCCAACTCTGAAATTCTGGAGTTACAAGACTGTGTTGGTCTCACACTAGTTCAGTTTTAAAACAGATTTTTGGGGAATTTTTGGATGAGTGTTTGGGTGAAGATTTAGCTTCAGGGCCTGGGTTACGCCACAAAAATAGCAACAAGGTCTCTCTGTGCTTACAGGGCCATACACTGGTAAAAATGTTTTGAAACCTACAATGAAAGGGGAAATTGAACTTATACCTTTATTGAAGGTGGCTGCTGTTGTTCCAGAGACTTCACACGGTGGCCAAAAACACCTTCTGGTGAGCAATCAGTGACACATAGTGAGAATAAAAACTTTTGAAATATGATGTGGTGTTTAGCACTACCAGATGAATGGTATTGAAATGCCAAATTTGGTGCTTTCCAAAGACTTGTGTTAGAAATTCAGCACTCTGATCCACATTTTTTCCCCTTCTAATGTGTGATGTTTCTCCATGTCTGTTAACATAGTACGCTCAAAGCCCAGAGACCGCATCCCCTGAAACATTTTCTGATATTAAATTCCACAAATTCCAACTTAGGAGAGCTACACTCCCCTCCCCCACCCCCCAGACCCCTGAGAAGTTTCATATCAAGATAAAATGAGAACGAGTCAGCAAAGGTAGCATCATAAACAAAACGAGTATTAACAGCTACAATAAGGTTTATTCGAAATAATCTAACTTTTCCTACTCAGCTTTCTTTGTAAATTGCACAGAAGTGAGAAGTGGCACACATAGGTGAAAGAAAAGTGAGATGTTGCATCATAAATTAGAATAATTTCCAATGTAATGCGTAGGTTAGTAATATGACATTTTATCATGACCCTGTCACCTCTCTAAACAGACTGGTATCTCAGGGAATTACATATATTTTGCCAATACAGGATGCTGTTTGCCCTTTATGTGGTGATGAAGTAGACCACAGTTTGTCTCTCATCATAAACCTGCAATGAATGGGTTTTTTTTTTTGTTACCTCTAATGGTACTGATGGTCTAGTGTATGTAGATGCAGATAATTATGGTTTTATTTATCCAGGTTTTCAGATACTACCACTCCAATACAAAATGGATCTGATTGGGATTTTGTTTTCCATTTTTCCAAATGTTTTTTTCCCCCCACAAACCTGTTGACAGTTACACGTCATTGCATTTGGGTGGTGACAGAGATGTATATCTTCAAAAAACCCAAAGTGGTTGGAATGGTGAGATACCACTAGTTGTAAGAAATAGTGTTTTTTTTTTATTTGGGGGAACCCAAACTTGAAGCATTGCTTTAAACTTGAGTCATCACTAAACAGCTGGTGACCAACTACAAAAATGGGATGTTTTCTGAAAAGTTATATTTAACTGAAGTCTACACAAGGTTAGCTCATGGTTTAAATTTACACTAATTGAGTTCAGTCTTTAAGCAAAACTTAAAGTTTCTTTCTTTTTCTTTAACTTCCTCCAACGTGTTTACTATCTCACATTTCTTTAGGGAAATTAGATAAGTCATACTGTGTAGGCTCTCCAAAGAAATTCATACTCTGCTTTAAATAGTTAATTACTCTCGCCGTGTCTCCGGCGGTGTCTGGATGTGGATTGGGGGGGGGGGGGGGGGGACGGAGACGCTTCTGTCTGTCTTCCTTTCTTTTTTCCAGTAGGGGCAGGCCTATATATTTTGCAGCTCATGTCTGAAAGGCTGGCTCCAAGCACTAGGGGTGGGCTCTCGCTCTCTGATGGTTTTCCAGTGAGTATTTGTCAGGTCAGACTGTGCACCGCCCGGCGGTCTACGCTCCTCTCCCCGGGTTATTTATTACCTCTCTCCCCCGCCGGCAGCGTTGCGGCTCCGGGGCCGCTGCCAACAACGGCGCAGAGGCGGGGGCCGCGTTAGGGGGGTTCTCGGAGGACGAATGGTGGAGGGCATTGACGCGAAGACGGACAGGATTTGAGGCTTATTGCACTGTAAAGTAACAATGCTAGTCATTTGCCATAAGCTTTCTTTGGAATTTGCATGCTGAGGGTTGATCAGGAGGCAACCGTGTGAATGCTTCACTGTAAAACTAGTGAAGCATTGTAGCTTAAAGTCAAAGTCACTCACATTTTCATACCATCACTATTAGTGTGGAAACGAGTAGTCAACCGATAAGTATATCACTGTAAATCAAATATCTTTGGACCTGAGGTTGGGTTAAACAAACAATTTGGAGATGTCACCATTGAATCTGATTAACTATGATACCACCATGCAGCTAATTCTCAATATATCGCATGAAGTCATCTACATTTCTAATCTCAAGTAGGCCATCTGTGTAGGCTACTGAAACTAAAACGGTTCATCCAAATCAGCCAAATTTATTTACGAAAAGCAGAAATAAATCTTATATTTTTATACACTGCATCATGAATAATTCAGTTTCACTGGGTTTTAACGATAGCTGGAAATAAAGTGTGTATTACAGTGCAAAGATTCTGAGCTTTTATAACAACTTTACATCAATATGTGTGAGTCATCATCAAGCAGCCATAAACCGCCAAAGAAAAAGCTGAATTTAACAGACAGCAGAACAGCAGAGAGTTTAAATATCTGGAGAAATGGATGGAAACATATCATGATATTGATTACACTGTAACTTATTGGTGAGACATAACATGAGTTTGAGATAATATTAACAACACATTGGGATGGATGAGGCCATGATGCATCTCAGTTTTACTTATTTGTTTCCTTTAGATTCTCATCACTAAATCTGTTTATGCCAAAATTACAGAAAATGTTTCCTCAGTTTAAAGTGTTGATGGTTTTTGGTGTGAGACAGTTTAATGTTGTATTTAAACTCACAAGGTTAATCAGTCTTGAACCAGCATTAACTGATAGAGGGAGGGAAACTGTAGGTGGAGGAGGAGGAGGCACCGGTGTCCTCTGGTTTACATTTTGAGTAACGGGGGTCGCCTCTCTCTATCTTAACTGGAAGAAGTCATTCTGCTACTTTTGTTACTGTGTTCTTTTGCCTTTGAAACCAATAGCTGAATCTAGATCTACTTCTCTAGAGGTTGTTTCAGAGGCATTCTGGGAAATGCAGGAGCTGACTGATTGACTGAAGTAGAAAATGATAAAGCAGGTTCATTTACCATTAAAGATTAACCCAAGTTGCATTTTCCCCTTTTTAGAATTCATTGATTTTGCTGTAAAATCTCTACTGAACAAAATGTTATATCATTATTACTTAAAATATGATATTAGTACATTATACAGTAGATAAATAATCAGAGTCCATGCTAACTGCTTTTCTGCTCTTGTCAGTCTGAAATGTCATAATTTAAATAGCTCATAATATGTAAGCAGAAGTAATTTTCTCTTCATAGGAAGACACCTTTTTACTGTAATATGGTATTGATTGATTGATTATTTCCAACTGTACATTCATCGAGTGTGAGAGCAGGCGTGGGTTTATCGGTAATACATTTTTAAAAGAAAAGACTCTTCCATGCAGAAGAAAAAAAGAAGAAGTAAGAAAAAGGTTAAATGAGGTAGAAAGGTTAAGCGAGGTTTCCCCATCACATCAAAGATTTTAATGAACAAGACAGAAAGGCTGATGGAAAAATCTACTCAGATTGACACCGAACCGATTTTTTGAAGATGTGAAAGTAGAAGTGTCGTCACCGCACAGTTTTGGGGAACCCCTCCGTGACGAGCCACCGAGAATGAGTCACAGTCATGGACTGGGAGTGGGTGTAGGAGTGGGCATGGGTGTCCCCTTTATGACTGGTTTCAGCAGGGCTCTCCCGATGGTGCAACCTGCACTGCCAACGCACGCACAAACAAGGTTTCCATCGAGACATTTCGATGTGGTGAAGGCTGGTTTGATAAAGAGAGAATCATAGTGTTCCACTTCCTAGAAATGGCTTTGTAAACACACGCCATAAATGTCAGCAGCTCATGATTTATATCAGCACTACTGTTCAGTGTACTTACCAACATGTGAGAAGTGACATTATTGTTTAGTTGAAAAATGTTGCCTTTCGATTTCATTTTCCAACTTGTGTTCAAAGTAAAGGTAACAGTTAGCTTTTGGATAAGTGATGTCAGGAGTCACTTATTTTTTCTTCTTTAGCTGAGAGGGTAAAATCTGTTTTGGTCTCTTCTTGATCCACAAACCCACGAATTCCATTACAATCCCTTCAGACATCACAGCTTCCCATTTCCAAAAAAGAGAAAAATGTCAATCTACGGTCTGTCATCGTCTTTGGTGAACTAGCTGCGATGTGTTTTTGTAAATGTCTACTGTGTGTTTGCCTGCCTGGTCCAAGCTTGTAGGCATTATACCAGTTCTGGCCAGGCTGTGGTCTCTGGCCTTTCCGTGCACCGCTTCCGCCTGCGGTGTGGCGTGCCTCCTTCCTGTGTGTGTCAGAGGCAGTTTGGCCTGATTTATAGGCCCCTGACACACTGTGCTTTGGACCCCACCTCTGCTGCTTGGAATGGCTATTCCATGTGTCGGTGGTGGATCCACCTGGGTGGTTCTCCACTGATGGGGGTCAGATGTGGTCCTGCTCACGAGCTCCAGGAGCTCAGGGGAACATGCCCTGCAGACAGTGTTGAGAGAAAGTGCTTTCACAAAATGTGTTTCCAGGCTGAGGAGGTTTTACTCCAGTTAAAACAACAATCTCGCAGCAACAGTTGCACACATTTTATCATCTGCTCTTTTGAACTTTTCTTCACAGACACCTGCTTGTGACCCGGAAAATCAAAGAACTCTAATCAGGCTTTGGTTTGGATAATAGTGTAGCTATTTAGCTACTTACAAAGTTATATCTAGGCTACTAAAACAGTCACAGATATGCCATTAAAGCATTTTGGTTATGATTAGGTTAAGTTTTTGGTCATAGCTGAATAGAAAATACTTATTCTCTAAAAATAACTTTTCTCGGGACTCGTTCCCAGGTCACAAGAATCAAAAGCACGTCCACCCACTCACCATTTCCAAGTTACACCTCTCCATTTTTGTAATATCTGAGCAAACAATATCGCACCTACTTCTGCTGTAGTTTTCATAATGAGAAACATGATATGAAACCTAATATCGTTACAGCACAAGGTTAACATATATCGCAGAAGGTTGTCAACAGGTTTCACAGTGCTCATGATGTAAAGTACAAAAAAAAAATCATAACAGCTTTTTTAAGCTTTATGACACGTGTGTGTATAACGTGTGTAAAATATCTCACACTGACAGCTCTGTGCACTGTTGGGCAGTTTTTAGCAGTGGCTCACTGAAGCTGCCGCAGCAGGTGAGCGCGAGTCGGAGAAGAGAGGCCAAGATGGCGTCAATGTAGGTGGAGTATAACAAATAGATGGTTGAATTTAGACACACGAGGAGAACATAAAACACCCACTGTGTGCAGACCTGATGTCGGCTGATGTCATGGATAGATCTGGTGGCCCGTGATGTCTGTGATCCAGACCGTCTCTTTGTTCAAATGTGAAGGTTTGATTTAAGGCTGCTGTTGTCAGTGTTTGGCTTTAAAATGGTCTCGAATGATCAAATAATGCTTTAGGGAGAAGAGGTCATACACGTGTAGAAACTGTTGGCATAAAAATTTGAAGCCTCATTTATGGGCTGGTATTACTGAGCTTTAAAATAATCATAAATTATCAACTTTTTTTTTGAGGGGGGGATTTGTACAAAAAGCTACTAAAAGATGAAAGATTGATTCAGAGTGAGTGTTGTTGGACTTTAAAATACTCATGTGTGGTCTTTATAAATTGTGAATACGAAGACAGCTGTTAAAACGAGTTTTAGATCCAGTTGCATGGGTGGAAATGACAGTTTACTTCACCCGCTCCCCCCCTCCCTCCCCATACTCATTAATGATGGTTCCTCCATTTTACGCTCTGAAGCGCCGTCCCTCACAGTCCCCCCTCCTCTGCGTGGCTCTCGCCGAGCCTCCGCTGTTTAAATGGGCCAAGTTGAGAAGCGGCAGAGAGTGCAAATCTTGTTTGGTCTGGGTCTGTGAACTTCAGCGTGACTTCAACGACATACACAGGGGTTAAAAACAACTCTTTCCAAACTTTCAACTGTATTACTGTTGCGCAAATACAACCCAGGAATATCGAGACTGATATGTATGGCGTACGTTTCTGATTAATGCCATATGCCACATTTAGTTTCAGTAACAGGAGACATGTACTATTATCAGTTTCTTTTTTGTTGTCTTCTGTGAAATGGTATCTTGGCCACGTGTAAACTCATAACTGAATCATTTTGCGTTTTTTTTTTCAAAATAAAAAAATTGCCTCTAACTAGTAGATATAAAAAAAATCTATTATTTCCTCAAAGGCAAAGAAATAAGAGGCACGACGTGCAGCTGCGACTGGTAATGATCACTAAGGTAACATAATGTCCGGGGCTGAGGGCTACCCAGCATGTCAGGTATTAACAGAGCGAGTGTGATTAAATGTGGGAGGTAGGAGCTGTGAGGCTGGCGGAGAGCGCTGCTGCCGCTGCGAGCTGGAAACTACTGAATGGGAATCTATCCGGCAACTTCACCAGACCGCTGTCTCACGGCGACACGGGGGCTCTGCGTAAAACCAAGCGGCGCGTCTCCAAGTCTGGGTCAGCCCAACTCACAGGCGGAGAGGACGCTCAAGTTGGATCGGGCGAGCAGCTTTTCACTTGTTACCGGCGCTCGGCTCCCTCTAACATGCCTGCCATCAAAAAGGAGAGGCTGGATGGAGACGACATGGCATTGACTGCGTTCAACCAGTCCGAATACCTGGCCCCTTTAAATGCCACCGCTATCCCCGTGGTGACCCCGCATCCGCCGCCCTACGACCACATTTTCGCCCATCACCGCGCGTACTTGGGGCTCCACGACTCGGCGCTGCATCACCAGCACCTCCACCATCACACGGACGACTTAATGCTGGAGAGGTTCTCCTCCATCCCCGACTTTCAGCCCTTCTTCGACAACGGGGAGCCGTGCATCGAGGTGGAGTGCGGGGAAAACAAAGCTTTGCTTTATATCAATAAACTGTGTCAAGGTAGCAAAGGACCCTCAATTAAATACAGGGGCGAGTGGCTCACCCCCAATGAGTTCCAGTTTGTCAGTGGACGAGAGACTGCCAAAGATTGGAAACGGAGTATAAGACACAAAGGTAAGAACAACCGTCACTATCTTCACGGTTCTTGGGTAGAGAAGGGACATCTTACCATTTATTAAACACTTTATAGACGCCGTTTATTCTGGGCACAAACTTGGGTCTCGTGGTTCGGTGTTGAGTTTTTTTTTTTGGAGTGAAAGGGTTACAGCAGCCAGTGCGTAAGGGGACAGATGAGAAAAGGCGCATATCCTCCACATACCCTCCGAGGCTTTGACACAGAGTTTGGGCAGCGATCGTACACCAAGCCGGGGCATGAGGAGTAGGCTGCACCGGGACTGAGGTGAAAAGCATTAATACTTAGATAAAACAATGTGTGACAGTTAAAATACTTTTCTTTTTTTCTCTCTCTTTATACTCATTATGGGATGAATCGTTCCGTTAAGTGCTGCTGCACTTGTGCATGGGTGTTGACACTTTTACGCATCGCATTTTAGGTTTGAGAGAGATTTAAAAAAAAAAAAAAGAAAGAAAGAAAGAAAATAAGGCTTTTGTCTGTCCTCGTCATAACAGTTAGTGTTTGATGTTGTGATACATTTGCATCCAATAATATGTTCGGTTTGTTGTTGAATGTATAGCTGTCGATGCATTTTGTTAGTGGGTTTTTTTTTTAGTACATCAACGTTATCCGCATCAATCAGATCAGTAATATTGTTCCGGTATTTTTTTTTTTAATGTTGACATTTAAAGCAGAGTATATGCAATTATTACTCATAGTGGACGCGCCCCCTCACCACACACACACACACACACACACACATACACACATACAAGGTTACTCGGGCAGAACTGACACACGGTAAGATGTGTGGGGGGATGGTGTCGCCCCCAGGTCAAAAAATGATAACCAAATAGTTTAATATACCGATTCTTAACGACAGATGACAGTAGGCTGCTGTCTCTCTGGCTCAACACACTGGACTGTAGGGAGAATTAAACTTCATGGCAAACATGTAGACAGATAAGTCAAGTTTGTCTGCAGGTACAAGCTTTTTCAGATACACGCTGAGTTTATTGGATGCTTTTTCATGAGATTCTTCTTGAAAACTTTGAGTCCTGAGATGATGTGCTGAAGAAAAAGGGCCCAGTCTCAAGAAAAGATGATAATACCACATGCTGTGTCATGGAGACGATGAGTTTACTGACTGGAGAATATGTTTGGTACATATTCTTCTCTATACACTGAACGTGGCTCATTTCTTTTTGTTGCAGGGAAAAGTCTCAAGACTCTTATGTCCAAAGGAATCTTACAGGTGCATCCTCCAATCTGTGATTGTCCCGGTTGTCGAATTTCATCTCCAGTGGTAAGAATATTTCATCTTTCTGTCACACCGGTGTTAACTGCTGCACTGCCTTTCTGTACTTGTGGCGTCAATGTGTTAACTGGCAGAAACTACATAGGAAATACAGATTTAGTTTGACTCGAGGACAATGTCTTGCTGCTGGGTTGGTTGTTAACTTGTGGTTGTCAAGAATTCACCTCAGTGGTGAAGGATATAACTTGCCTAAGAGCACAATGCAGTGTTGCAATGAGTTGGGAGATAAATCGATATAATACAGATATTTGTGTAAAGAGACTAGATATTGTTTGGCATTTTTTTTATGGTAAATTTGTACTCTTTTATAGTTTGGTAATAGAAATGTTTTTGATGATTTTTGCTCAGTTCAATTAATAATAAATAGTTGTACCTGCTTGGCTGTTATATTAAGTCAAGTCGATTTTATTTGAGTCAATTTTATCACCTGTCTGTAGAGCCTTATTACTAATGTTTTGTTTATTTATTTATTTATTTTCTCCTCATAGACCATATCACTAGGCAGATATTTAATTGTGGTGTATGTGTTGGTATCGCCCAGCTCTGCATGCATGAATCAGTGGGTGAGTGTGTGAGAGTGCATATTGGAGCATTGCCTTTCTTTTGTAACCTTGATGGTGAAGACCCCACAGGCACGCATGTCAAGTTTGATGGTAATTTTTCTCAGCATGTATATCAAATCCACTTTTGGCCTTTCACAGACGCAGAGTATCAAACTGCCTTTTTATTCAGAGGCATTGAGCTGTCCAGTATGGCGGCTTGACGTTAGGTGTCGTTGGTCGGCGCTCTTCTGTCCCATTGAATCAGTTTCCTCACCTGGCTGCCGAACTTTTGTTTGCCTAGTCCTTCCCTCAGGGCTCGGCCAGGGGCACGATGCCAAACCTTGAGGCCTTGCAGGTGTGTCACGATTACGGCATCACCACTCTGTGTGCGTGAGTGTGTTTGTGTTTGTATATATGTATATATGTGTGTGTGTGTCAGCTTTGAGCAAGCACAGTGCCGGCTCACCGTCGCCAAATCTGTTCACACAGGTGCGGCGGGTTTTGTGTGTGTGTGTGTGTGTGTGTGTGTGTTTTTATCACCACGGAGCGCATCTGTCGTCGCTCCCAAGCACTAATCTTGAGGGAAGGGTGTAAGAGGCTTAGCGAGCTACTGAGCGTGGCTACTGCTGATTATTGTGTGCGAGGCACGCAAGGCAAAGGCGGTTTAGATAAGCCGGAGGTGTTTGAGTGATACAGGTAAACTGGTGACATTTTTCACAGCCTAGAATGAAGACCTGTATCCTAACACATAGGGTTCAGCCAAAACAAATTACCTGAGGGAGGTAGGGGGGCAGGAAAAACAGATGCTCATGTCTTATTTTTTTTATTATTATTATTTTTTTTACAGAAGGATTTGAGAATCTGAGCATGTTTGCTTATGTTTGGGTTCATTGCAGATATCAGAGTGATTGGCTTTTGGCTTGTTAAGGCTTGTACAGTTCAGACTTCAATTGCGGCTGTGACAGAGTAAAACTTTGTTATTGACGTAAGCAGGGATATGAGAAGCCTTAAGGTTGTTGTTGTAGACTCCTCTCTCCCTCTCTCACTCTCTCCCATGTCTAACCCACCAAGTGAATACCACCATGACGCTTTTGCACACACACACACACACTCACGCACGCACCCACACACACACAAGCTAAGTATGTTGGCAGTTCCATGCGAGGCGGTTAGGGTTAGGCGGAGAAGGGAAGGCAGCAGGACTTGTATGGCCTGTACTGGCGTCTCCCTCTCTCCCCACTGACTCCCCTCAGGGCATGGCAGCCAGCACTCCCTCACTGATGAGCTCCCTCTCTCTCTCTCTCTCTCTCTCTCTCTCTCTCTCTCTCTCTCTCACTCACACACACACACACACACACACACACACACACACACACACACACACACACACACACACACACACACACACACACTACACGCCTGCCTACTGACACAAATTACCTCATGCAGACATTTATTTTTGAAAGTTTGACGGCTGAACTATGAGTGATCTTGTTTCGCTATAGGCATGAGGCAAGCAATCATCAAAAGTGCAGCAGCTGGTGGGAAGACGTTTCACCTGCCTGTTCAGAACTCATGGAAGATAATTTGCTGCGTCGACTTGGGCGCAAGCTGTTTGTAACGACACGGCACAGACCGAAGCGTTGTTACACTCAACAGTTAACAATTTAAATATGTTGATAATGCCGTTTATTTCCGCTGTGAAATGAAATCAGTTTATGAATGATGGGCTGTTGAAAACTAGCTGTCAAGGGCTGTTTACCTTCCTATCAAGCCTGCTATTATGTGATAATCAGGTGTTTAAATGATTTCTTGCTCCTGGCAGCTTTAACTGTGATTAAAGTTGCTCCATGAAGTTGTTGGATGCTGCTTACTCCGTGTGTCTGGGCTCGAATCTCATTCTTGTGCAAGTATACCTGTAATACTCAAGCTTGTGTTTGTATGTTGGAGATGTATGTAAGTTTATTCATACCGTAGCTCTGTTTGAGTCTTTGTGTGTATATGTACATGTTCGTTTATATCTGCGTCTTTATACGTGCATGTCTGTGATTATTTGGAAGCCCAGGATGGCTGGCCGACTTGCTAGCTGTGTGTACATGTGTGTATTTGTACACGCGCGTGTGTGTGTGTGTGTGTGTGTGTGTGTGTGTGTGTGTGTGTGTGTGTGTGTGTGTGTGTGTGTGTGTGTGTGTGTGTGTGTGTGTGTGTGTGTGTGTGTGTGTGTCTCCTCCCGGGAGAGCTTGGCTTCCTCTGCTCTGTTATTTCAACGGAACTGGCGGAGGCCGGGAGGAAATTACACTCCCCTCCTCCGGCTCGTAAAGACCTCCTCCAATCAAGGGCTCCTCTTGCAAAGTGGAATTAAACACACACATACACACACGCTCACACTCACAGATATCTAAGTGCGTACACACAGACACACAGACTTTTGTCTATAACTTATAGTCTGCCTCATTGCATTTCATAATGGCCTTTCCAATAGGGTCAATGGGGAAAGACGATTAAAATGAAAGTGAAGCAGTGGAAATAATAGTAGTTGAGCTGTTATATGGCGGAGTCTTCATAGATCAGTTACCTACTGTACGCTCCTTCGGTTGTAGGTGTTGTGTGTTTGTGTGTGTGTTGCTTGAATGCTTGTTGCTGAGGCTATGTTGCTATGGTAACACCGGAATCGGCCATTGGCCCAGAAGTGTGCAGAACTGTGGTCGTGTCGAGTGTATTTGTGCACTTTTGTGTGAGTTTCTCTGTGAAACGGGACAAATGAGAAATTAAGTGAGACTCTAATGATCTGTTGATTTGCCAATGGATCTAAATCTTGCTGATAGAGATCAATATGAATTGGAATGTGTGTCAGATATAGAAACACAATAAGAAACAGTCACATACACACATGCAAACACATTTCTGTGAATAATTCAGTTAAATGAAACAGTTTGATTTAGCAAAAATAGCCATTAGCTTCCACCGGTGGTCACGTTCAACAAGATGCTAAAGATTGATTGAGTGTTCAGTGTGTATGCGTTGTATGTAGCGTACATACAAGCTGTGTGTGAACTTCTCTTTGTGTTGTGCATATTTGCTCACTGCACGAGTGTATATACGGAATATGTGTTTGGGTGTGGACCTTGTTAAGAGACAGCTAAAATAAGTTGGAACATCTGTCTATCAGCCAAATGTGGTTTATCACGACAAAGCCAACGGCGATATTTCTAACAACCCTCCTCCCAACATCTGTGTGTGTGTGTGTGTGTGTGTGTGTGTGTGTGTGTGTGTGTGTGTGTGAGCAAGTGTGTTCGCGTATGTTTTTCGCCATGTGATTTCCTCTGATAGTTGTGGCTTGCTCTGTCTCATCAAGCCTTTGCAGACAATACAGTACTGCTGAAGTTTTACTTTCGTACATCCATTAATACACTCAAACGAGCACACACATGCTGTACACACACACACGCACTGGATTGCTAGGAAGTAAAATTCATTAATTCATCCAATTCAAAAGTAATGGTGAATAATGAGTTAGATAAGACGAGATAAACAAAGAATATTACCTTTTGTTTTCAAATACATGTATGTGTTACATTTTGTTTATTACCAGTAGTGTATTTCTCATATTGACTGAAAATTGAATAAAAAGCCAATATGAGAAAGAATAAAGACAAATAAAATCCAAAACATTGAATGAATTTCAATTTTCCTACATACATGTGGATAATCTGAGTTTATCTTGGTTTCCTGTCCAAAGCGTAACTGATGCTCAAATTATTGTAGACTTTATTTCATAAATCAAGTGTGCATGTGAAGTTGTGTGATGAAGTGATTGTTCAAATCAAATTGTTTAATTGTCTGAGTTTTTAATGGAACTATTTCAAGTTTGTTTAACTTTAAATGAGATTCTTGATCAAATTTTACTCCGGTGGTGTCCAAAACAACCTAAAACACCAGTTTAATTTATGAACCACAACCTCTCACTTGCCTTCACTTCCCCTGTGTTTGTCTGGGGAGAGAAAGGCCCAGTTGTTACCTGTCCGTATAGCTCCCCTGTGGCGCTCGGTGGGCTTATCCAAACACAGAGAGAGAGAGAGAGAGAATAAGGGAGGAGGAAGCAGAGAGAGAAACAAGAGGGAAAGGGGAGAGCGAGAGGCGCGCTGACACGCTTGACTGCACCGCCACTGACCTCCCAGCACCGCCCCAGCAGTCCCCCTCCCCTCCCCGCCACCTCGCCGCCTATCTCCCTCTGTGCACCTCTCCCCCTCCGCTCCCCCCGCTGCTCCCCTCATCCCTCCCCCCCTGCCCTGTGCCGCTCCACTGGGCTGAAACTGCCCGCTCGACTCAGCGCGTGGGGGCCGAGGGTGCAAGAGAGCATGAGCGTGTGCGTGTGTGTGCGTGTGTGTGTATGTGTGATGGTGGGGGGGGGGGGGGGACTTGGTCGCATGCCTGTCCGCCCCACAGTGCTTTCTTTTTTTTTCTCTTTCGCTCACACGGCCTTGAACAACCAAGTGTTGCCTAAAGTCTGTATATAAACCACGTACACACATGCGCACACACTGTTATCCAGAATCAGATTTATTTTGCCAAACTGATGTACGTTTGGACTTATGAGGAGTTTTACTTGATATGGTCGGTGCCGGGTCTTATGGCAAAGTATAGTTTCTGTTCTGAAAAACAATGTTCTTTGTACGATATGTATGAAACAATGCACAGCATGTGGAGCCGCTCAGACTGTATTCAGACATCAATCTAACATCTTAAACTTGAAGGAAACAACCGTTACAGTTGCCTAAATAACTTCCCAAGAATTTACTGATAATGTAAAGCCAAGATGTAGTGTTTTAAAAAATAATAATAATAATAATAATAAATTAATTTGTGAATTTTGTGATTCATACCCGTTGATGGTTGTGACGCCATCTGATTATCGATAATATTTTTGCTGCGAACCAAGACCAACATGACTAAGACCATTAACAAATGCAAAAGTAGACACTCATTGCTGTAGTATGAAGATGTAGAACAACACAGATTGCTTCTTTTAACTGAATTAGGCGAATATTGTGCTAATTATGCTTATTTGTGCTCTGTTTGGTACACAACAGATAATGATGTCATTATTGACAGGTATAAAGTTGATGTTTTCCTATTGCATCATACAAACATGTTGAATATAAATGAGTGAATATGGATCTACACTGCATACTAATGGGAAAATGGGAGTATAAATGGTTATGATGTATAACTAAAGATACCAGTGTGTTTACATGGTTTTTTGGCGAGTGTATGTATGTATGCATGGTGGTGTTTCTCTACCTGTGTAAAGAATCTATATGAGTATTATATTCTTATGCCAGAAGAATTCAACATGTTTCTAATTACATATCTACAGCCATATGTTGTGAATAAACTTTACTGTTCTTGCAGATATTGCTGTAAGTTCGTTTACACGCACACTAATAATTTGATTATAACCATATTAAGTAAGGCTTGTCAGTTTTCCTGCGGCCTGTGCAGTATAGTATGCCTTTGTCTGATTTCTTTCACTTCATGTTTTAATTCTCCACGTGCACCAGAACAGTCATGGAATATATGGATGCAAATGGGTGTTTCTATAAACAAACATTGTTATGGCTAGTGGTAGCTGTGGTTGGATGAAAAAAAAACGTCAAAATTATTTCGGGATTACAGCTTTACACAACACTAGAAGTAATAGAAGTAATAGAGATTGTGTTTAGGTGCTCTATGAAAGTAACAATGATAGACACCAACTCAGTCTCTCCATTTTCTCCTTGTTTTGGCGCTAAAATACTTTCTACAGGCGACTGCGTGTTCGCACAGACGTTATCCTGACGATCAAATATCATATCAATCATATAAACATTATTATTGGGTTACTGGGGAAATCTGGTTACTGCGAACCATGTAAACACTTTAATCAAACTATTACTTTAATCTGATTATTCACAGTAATCCGGTTATACCAGTCGTGTTTGCATACTGAGTGATCTCAATTTGACGAAAGCTGACAAATTTACTGCTAATCACCCTTCAGAGGTGCACCTGTGAAAAGGTCAGGACGGTTTTTCTGTGCGTTGAAGTTAGAGACAAGGCGGGGGAGACTAATCAAGTAAAAATGTGTTATTTGTATTTAGTGATGAACTGGATCTCAGACTCACACAAACACACAGCAGACAAATTGTTTGTTTTGGCCTTGTTTCAGAGCTCTTATGTGAGTGCAGTAATGACCGCTTCACCCCCCATTCCCACCCTCCTCACGCTCATTTTTTTCCCTCTCTCCTTCTCTGTCGTCTCCTCATTCCCTCCCCCCCTCACCCTCCCCCTTTCCCCGAGTGCTCGCGCCAAGTCGGCCCGCCATCCCGCCTACACACACGCACACACACACACACACACACACACACACACACACACACACACACACACACTACGAGGTAACGGCAGACAGGCGCGTGACTCATTAGGCATTCGTCCCCCAGGGGGATCGCTGGGGGGGCGCGTGCGAGGGAGAGAGAGCGCCGCAGCTGCAGGAATGTCACGGGCTGCTACCGCTGTGTGTGTGTGTGTGTGTGTGTGTGTGTTTGTGTTTGTGTGTGTGTGTGTGTGTGTGTGTCTAATGTGTGTGTGGGTGTGTGCTCGCTAATGCTGGTTGGAGCCAGCGGCAGGGCGCTGCACCTTTCAGGAAATAACGCAAGGAGAAAGAAAAAACACACTTATTAGTCCTCTTTTCCACCAAGAGCTTATTTAAAAGTCTGAAATAAATTTAGAGAGAAAACATTAGATTTGCCTTATAATTTCTGCTTGGATTTAAACGCCTGTACTGGCCAGCGTGCAGCAGTGATATTTGCCTGTATTGTTTTCCACTTAATATATTACAAGAGCATGTTGTTGCTTTTAATCCGAACCCTCTCGCTATGAATTTATTCATTCAAGACGCTGCCCAAATGAGTTACTGGGACGTATATGGGTGCTAATGTAAGCACACTGCTCACCATATGTAGCCACCAGATTAATGTTTTTCTTTGAACTATTAAAGCTTTGTTGCTCATATCTATTAATTGAATGAAAATGTATGCAGCAGATGTTTTTTGGCCCTTAAAAAGACCACATTAAAAGTAGTTTTGACCTGTTGACTTTTTCTGACTTCTACATTGTGTCCAGTAAATCTCAAATTATCTCACTAAATGACATTCAGTGCTGTTCAGAGTCTTGAAATTTGATAGGCAGTGAAAATAATGTGGCTATTTGCTAAAGCTAAAAGTGCAGTATTAAACCACTTGGAATTTTGAATTCAATTCAATGTAACTGTCATGGTTGTTTACAATGAAACATACCGTAGGTTTGCCCTTTCAATAGAGTGCAACTTCCTGAAAATGGAAAGAACTTGACAAAAACAGAAGACAGTCATAACCTTAAAAAAATATGTGATAATTAACACAGAAACAATAATTTCACTTTACACTGTAAACGTGAAAGTAACATGTGGTCCAATTGGCTTAAACAGTTCTAGCTAGCTCTGATTAATTGTTTCATGCATTAAGAGGATAGAAAACATCTCTAACTAAATCAGTGTGTCAATATAAAAGTGTAGTAGAATAATTTATTAAGGTTAGTGAAATGATAATTACCTATCAGTTCAACTTTTAGGTGTGTGGTCACAAATTATCAACATGAATGGAAGTGAATGGTGTTTGGTTAGGTTGCACTTTAAACACTAGTATGTTAAAGACATGCTGGGTAATGGCTGTTATAGTGTATATAGATCTCTATGTGAAGTCATATAATGAGCACCTGCACTGCTGTTTGCCTGAACTTACACTATCAGACTTGCATCATTCAGCGTTTTAAGGTAAAGTTCAGTTTCTGTGGTTCTCTGAGCATACTGTATCTATACTGAACTGTTGGAGAATTCAGGTATCATGTGAAATTGAATGAAGAGATTGTGTGTTTCCGATTGTTTGTCATGTACTGATAAGACCATTAAGACGATTGTCTAGATTATGTAAAATGTTGTGTCATTGTGTCCCTCTGCACATGTGCATCTGTATGCATGTATGTGTCTTTTTATTTTTTTTTTTAGTGTAAATGTGAAGCCCAGATATATTTCTTGGCTGCCTGTCAGACAGAAAGCGTGGGAGGTGATATTCATAGAGGTGCTTTTAGTGGGACTTTTATGAGAGACTTTTTTCCATGGCTGAAAGGAGGCTGACCACACACAGCAAGGTTGCCTCAGCTCTGCGCACACCCGTGTGTGTTTGTGCGTGCACGTATGAGCCTGAGCGTTCAGGCGCCCTTCCTTTGAGCGCTCCTACGTGGGCTGCCAGGGGTGTGTTTTGCTTCATGTTTTGTTTCGGAGAGCCCTCCCCCGTGCTGCGGAAGTGTTGCCGGAAGCAGTGGGAGCTCACCCCCAGTTCTGCGTCAGTGCCACTAAAGAAAGGATCGGGGCTTTCCGGGAGGAGAGAGGAGGGAGGAAGAGGGGGGGGTTGCTGTCAGCCTGGGTATGTCACGGCCATGTGGGTGGTTGTCTACACGCTTACACACACTCAGATACACAGCCACAGTCACGACTGCTCTTAGACAAACTATTCTTGTACATACTATATTGCTGGCATGCTCCAAGTAAAATCCCCCGCTTTGGAGGGGATTTCTAAGGAACAGGAACAGGTGTGTGTGTATATGTGTGTGTATGTGTGTGTGTGTGTGTGTGTAGGTGGAGGGGGGGTAGTGCGCATGTGCACTTGTGTGTTTTCCCTTACGATCTGAAGAGTGCAATAAAGAGACTTGGAAGTGGAGAATTTGTATTTAACAGATGTGTGTGACAGATGTAACAGTTGTTGCATTTGTGAAAGAGTGTTGTTCTGTTGTTCTTGACGTAATGTTTCGCCCCTCCCCCCCCTCTCTCTAATGCCCTGCTGGAGCTCCAGCACCTACTTCCTACAGCAAGGCCTTGTGTGGAAGCAACAGAAACATCAGAAAGTGATCCACTGTCCTCAAACGCTGGAGTAGAACTTGAAGAAAGCTGTGACAGGAGAGAAGAAAGGAGAAAAAACCTCTTTTCTGGCACAGCTTGGAAAAAAAAAGAGAGAAAAGGAGCGAAATGTGCAGAACTCTGTGGCCTGCTCATCCTGGGGGATGTTTTCATCTTTCTGTCTTTTTCCCTCCCCAACTCGTTTTAATGTCTGCCATTTGAGAGACTCCAGAGGGGCTGCACCTGTTTGCCTCTTGGCTAGGAGCCCCCAAATCCCTCCTCCTGCCCCCGCCTGCCACTCATGCTGCCGCGCCTCCTGGGATGGAAGGAGCGAGGGAAGGAGGGAGAGGGGGAGGGAGTGGTGGAGAGCGGGGTTGCGTGTGGTGGAAGGGATAGCTGGAGGGCTTAAAGGCGTCCGGGAGTAAGAGCAGAGATGTAGGCACACAGAGAAAGAGAGAGAGGGGAATATAGTTTCAAATCCAAGTCCACTCTCCCACACCGGACAGACCTTCCTTCTGTTGAGCTTTCTCTCATGTTTTGACTCACCACATTCTCTTTTATTTCTGTATTTTCTCTCACCTTTTCTATGCTCTCTCTAGCACAAACCCACATCCACTCTCACTCTCTTCCCTGTTAACTTTTCTCCACAACCCATCATTGCTCTCTTCCAGTTTTCTCCCCTCGGCTCTATCTCCTCTACTGTTTCTCAGCCCTCCCATTCCTATAACTCCTCTACTCCTCTCTCCCCTCTTTCGCCCCCTCCTCCCATCTCTCTGTGATAGGACTATGTTAATCTGCAGTGACCTCTTCAGGTCACATTAAAGGTCGCCCAGCTTCAATTCCTAACGCCCCTAGGGCCACACTCTCGTCTTTATCCCTTCTTTTCTCCTCTTACTCCTCGCAGCTTTGGAAGAAAATAAACACCCAATACACTAACCAACCCCCCCCCCCCATCAGTTTGGTTTTAGAGTAGACAAGTATGGTAAACTTTTGCACTTGGTGCTGTTGGGGGGAAAAAACAGCTTGTGTCAAAAGGAAGTTACTCCATAACTGCAGACATACCCAGCTAGAATAAAGTATAGGTGGATTCTTTCAGTATTACTTCATAATTTATTCACAAAGAGTAAACAAGGCTTGATGATATCTGGCTGGAGGCTGAATGTCAGTCTTACAGATTATGTTGTTCTGGTCATAGTTCCAGCCATGCTGATGTTTCTATTGCTGCTGTTAAACCAGTTTTTGCTGGAGGCTTGTAAAATTGTTTTGGCTTCTTATTAGAATATTTTAAAACAATATTTTGTGTTAAAGTTTAATGCAGCAGTTCCCAACATTTTTTGTCGGATGTGCCCTTCATTGACACTACCTATCATATTACAAATGTGTTCATCTGAACTGCTTTAAAACTCGATGTTATTTAACACCAATAATTACATGAAAGTGGATATTGTTGCAATATTTAATTGAACTGTCTCAACTCTTGGTGGTCAAGTTTGTATCCTTATATCATCACTTGGAAGAAACTGGATGTTTCAACCATTCATCTGTTGCTACTAGCAAACTGTTTAAACAGTTTACCCTTTACGTTTAGCCAAATTGCAGTTTGGGCAGTTTATTCATCATGTTTAGCTATCTATTTTAATTATTTTAATGGGAAAACTAGATATAACAATGTATCACCATTATAATGATTTATAACAATTTGGATATTTCAACCGTTTATCATTTAGCGATCTACTTCAAGCACGTATCCATTACTTTTAGTTCTTTAGACTTCTCTACTCGCTAGCTAGTTTCCATGCATCTTTAATCTAAAGATGCAGTGTTCAGGTGTAACAGATGACTCAATATGCGGATATATTTTTTTAATCAATGTCTGTTTTTTCAATTTAGTTGAGCTACTCCACAATCTTTCCATGTACCCCCTGGCAACTGCAGGAGTACCCCCTGAGGTACAAGTACCCCTGGTTGGGATTGCTGCAACTTGAAACAAACAAATGCAAATCACCAAAATAAGAAAAAAAAAAGCTCCATAAATTAAACACAAGAAAATGAAGAAACATTTAACGATTGACAACCCATGCAGAGTCAAGAAAGGCACTGCAAATAAGGAAAACATAAGCAAATACAGAAATGTTGCATGTTGTACAGAACAAACAGAACTCAATCACAGCACAACACTGGTACCATCATGTTTAGTATTTTAGAGTCAAGGAATGGGGAATCCTGTTACTAAAGTGCCATCTTTTTCTTTTTGCCTTGTGCAGAACCGCGGGCGCTTGGCTGAGAAACGCACCATCCCCCTTCCCCCCAACCGGGTGCCCAAGAAGGAGCTGGCCTCCATCTTCAGCAGTGACGACAGCGAAGGCAGCGAACGGGCCAGTGGGGATCATGCCCACATCAAGCAGGAGGACGAGTTGCATTACAGTATAATGAGAAAGAGGTGAGGCACCTATTACTTCTATGGCAATGGCTTCAATGTAGTCTGAAGGAGAATATAAGCAAGTTTGACACCTGGGTCAAATGTTCTTATATCAGGTACCAGTTAATATACCAGACTTTTTATGGATCACGTTTTCTTTCATTTTTGGTTTTTAATAAATGCTGACACATAGTAATAAAATAAACATATACATTCTAGTGAAATCACAAAAAGAAAATGTCATGCTAGCCTCTGAGGTTCCACTTTTATCAAAAACAGTCATAAGTCTGTTTTGTTTGCTTTTCTTCAGATCCTGTGCAAAAGCAGACTGACAACTTTTTTCTTTAAAGACCATTGAGAGCTGTGTTTCAAAAATATACTTATGGCTTTTGCTTTGGGATGTCTAATGGAAGGATGTGTGCTGCGTTTTGAAAGTGTTAATTGGTTTGTTGGTTTGCGTTTTCTAGCTCCTGCCAAGTCTCAGTGTATCTGTCTTGACTTGATATTGAAAGACTGAGTCACCTGAGTCACTGCTGTATGCTTCATCCTATCCTGTGCTCTGCTTGGCAGCAGATGAATCATAGTATGATAACATAAAACATTTATAAGTCGTTATGTCTTCATGTCCTGTTTCTGCACTTTTTCATCTCAAGTGTAAAACATTTTGAGATTTGAGATACATTTCAAATCTATGCTCATCTTGATGTGCATCTATTCTTGCTGCCCAATTAACAATTTAATATAATTTTAGAGTTGGAGGCATAAAATAAGTAAACCAAACTGACTTGGAATACAAACTAGGATTAATAGGAAGAGGTTGCACATGCTGCTTCAAAAACACTTCAGCAGATAAAAAAAACACAATATGACATTTATCTATAAACAATCAGTGTCTGGATCCTCAACCTTCACATTATAGTCTTGTTGTTATTTACATCAAATCAGGAGGAAAGAAAAATGTTTAATGGGAGTATTTTGTTTCAGTCCTGTCATTGTTATTTTTGAGAAGTAGTTGACATCATCCATAGTGACAATACCACGAGTGGTATGCATTAGGAATACAGCTTAAATGGTGGCAGAAATGTCAGTGGTTTATTCATGAAATCAGAAATGTTGCATTTTGGTGTGAATCAGTAAATGGCTGCTTAATTGTCAAAACTGAAAATTTTCACCTATAATAGATGGAGAGTGCACAGGAATTGTATACACATTATACAGAGTTTATCATAAAAATGTGGGCTGCATTTACTAAAAATCCTGTTTGGATTCGAGTGAATAATCATATTCACATCTTCATACATACACACACACACACACACATACACACACACACAGTTGGGGTTACAGTGAGGTCATCTCGTTAAAATGAATCAAATGGGCTCTGATGGGAGCAGTGCTGCTTCTCTGTACACTCTGCTTTGTTAGAAACAAACTAAAAAGGTTGGATTATATTTTTGTAAAGAATTAGCACTTTGATCCTTGTGAAATTAAGACATTTAAAATCTTCACCTGGATTTGTGATTACTTTGTACGTACATGTATATGCTAAATGGTCAAATATGCTAAATTTGCTGTCTGTCCCACGGAGCTGCCTTAAGATCTGTGATGATTGAGCTTTAGAGGTTGTAGCACCGTTACTATTGAATGCTCTGCCCGCACCCTTACGGTCCGCTGATTGTGTGGATTCTTTTCAAAAAGCAGCTAAAGACATACCTGTTTAGACAAGCGTTTGGGTAACTTGTAGCCACCAGGTGAGCATTTTATGTTTTTATTGTGTATTTGTATTGTGTATTGTAGTCACTTCATCTGCCATGATTTCTTTCTTTTATTATGCTTTTGTAAAGCACCTGGTGATGAGTCTCTATGAAAAGTGCTATGCAAATAAATTTTACCTACTTACATAAACAGATTTATATGATTCAGAAATCAGACTATGGACAGATATGATGCAGAAGCTGTTTATTGATTAACCTCAGAAAGTCCCCAGCTGCATTATAAGCAGCTTGTGCAACCTCATTACAGTGGAGGGGGGAGATGTTTTTCATGTCTTGAGACTTGCGTGTGACACGGCGGACAGCACAGCAACTGTGAAGCTTTAAATGGATCCACTAACCTCATTTAAGAGGGCTTCCCCTCCCCCTGACACTTGTGCCGCTGGCGTGTTAAGATGATAATGAATTTAAAGAACACTTATGACTAATATGTCAGGCTTTTACCCTTTGAAAGGCGACGGACTCGCTGGAGCCGCAGCTCCGGTCTGTCCTGGGCATCCGTCTCAGCCCTGCTTTATCCCCCAATGCGGGTCTGGACGAAAGGGATAATGGGATGTCCAATCACGGAAATGTGATTTCCATTGACCGCAGCTTCGTAAGTGAGTCGTAGAAGGGTCTTAACAAATTGGATTTGGCCAATGGATGTGAAAAATACAGGGCCTCTGTATACATGTGTGAGTGTATCTGTGCTGTCTCATCCACACATCATCAGGGCCGGCGGCAGCACCGTGTCGCACCCACTTGGATTCTGCAACCTGCCCACTGTAACTGCACTTTAATCTACATGGTCACATTGAAGCAGCGTGTGTCAAGTATTTATCTAAAATATTCTATCATAGCAACACCTCACATAGCAAATTAACATCAGTTGGCATTGTTCAGAGACACTTTAGACTCAGTTTTTCAGCACATAGTTAGATATAGTGCTATAAAGAGTAGATGGTTTGATTAGTTCATGTGGCTGATTGTTGGATTTGTCTGTTAGTGTCAACAGGTGTCTTCATAGGTCTTCATAGCTTGTCATCTTCATCCAGATGTCTTCTTGAGTTCACTATAAGCTGGTACATCTTCTTTTAACCAGATTAATGTTGATAGTCGTTGGCTTTAAAGACAGTTAGTTTAGTATGTGCTCCATAGATCTGCACACAGCATCTAGAGGCTGAAGCCAAGCAACGAAGTCAACCAAATAATCATCAAAACAGCACAATAAGGCGTACACTGGCACTCCTCAGGGTATCAAAACCAAGGTCTAATGTGGCTCCTTGGGGTATTGCCTTGGTGTCAGTGCTGCAGTTTGTTTGTATCTGACTTGGGTTCGTTAACACAGATTTATGGATTTCATCTCAGGGACTAAATATTTTATGGCGGTAACTTCGGATTTTAATGTTTTACTCGAGGTCAAAACAAAGCCTACCTTAGTGTTTGTTTTAGTCGGCCATAGATAACAAGGTTTTGATTGAAAAGTGCTGACTGAGAGTCTAGGTAATTACCAGGCAACCAACCCGGGATTTTATAAGTTACACCCGCTGACGTCTGCCTTTCAGCCTGCACTCTCTTGAAAAAAAAAATCCACCATACCAGTTATTAACCTTCATCAAAACAAACGAAAGGAAGTTTCTTAGTTTTTTAATCTTGCATGAGGCCATTTGATATTTGATCACTTTCATGTACAAAAAAAGTATATATTATTGCTGAATAAATAGATTAAGGAGGAGAGAGGCAGTCATAAGGTCTGCAGACCTTTACCTTAGACAGACAAAAGTATAAAACATACAAAACTGTACCAAATCAAATAATTTTTTTCCCATATTGTCCTGTCCACTCAACGGCGAGTAAAGCTGATTGAAACAAGTAGCACTGAATTCAACAGAACCTACTAACATCCCATGTTTTGACCTGGCATTTTGTCTTCAGTGGTGAAGTTATAGTTGAAGTGATTGTGGGTGTAATTTTGATAGACCTGGTTATATTAGGTGTTGATTGGGTTTTTTATCCCAGTGAAAAACTGAGGCAGCGTGAGCTTTAGTGCTCATTGAGAGAAAACTGCAGTGCTGCAGAAGTGTTTGTTGCAGGTTCAATGCTGACAGAAGACTGTTTAATGAAATTACAACCAAATGGAAGACTTGGATAAACCTTTAGAAGAATCTGATATTTCTACTTACTATCAGTGTTTTCAGTCAACCCTTTTCAGTCCACCTCTCTGCATGAAAACTGATCTTTTCATGTAGCAGCATTGGTTCATGTCTGTTAATGGGTACACAACACTCAATCTGAGCAATAACCAGAGAGAGAGCCATGGATGCTGAGTTTGCTACTGTATTTCTATTGTATTTGACATTTTGTCCTCTGGCTTTATTGAACAACTGTGTCATTGCCTTATGCCAGTAAGGGGTCACGGACAGTGTGAAATTACTGGAAATGGCTCTCCCCTAAAGCACTAATTAGTGAGCTTGGAGGTTTTATAGCTTTCTAGAAGAGCTTTCCGCTTGGAGAATTTTTGGCCTTGTTTACACTTGTTTTTCATGGCAACAAAGTCGCAGCAAGTTAGTAGTTGATTGGGCGTTGGCTAGGAGCAAGAAGTTCATTATTTCCACATAGAAAAGTGTTTTGTCTATTATTTCCCTGTTAAAACACAGGATCAACAAAAAGATGGTCTTTCAGTAATTTATTCTTAGATTTGACTTTGGCTTGAAGCATGAAGTTCATCATGGAATGATGAATGAGAGTTTTTGGTCTTACATACAGCATCTACAGTACAACAGTGTACTCCTCAGAAGCCCAGAAGGATTACATCACATGCTGATAATATGACAGATTTCTTTTTTAAATAATGTCAATCAAAATGTTCCTCAAAACTATTGAAGAATTTCTTTCTAAATTGTAAAAATGAAAAAGATAACACCTCAGAAAAGTGTCAGCCAGAAGAGAAATTAACAGTAAACCCAGCAGAGTGTACATGACTCATTGCAGGAGAACCTAAATGCAACATGGCGGTCTTACCCTATTTCCATTGTACTTTTCTTTTCTCCCTTGGCTGCCTTATCGACCTCATGTCAGCCTGTACAGCGAAGGAACAACAAGGAGAAGTGAAGCCCAACTGAGGCCGGTCTACTCTTACTTATTTATGTATCTATTTCTGTATTTATTCATTACCCCCTCTGCTTGCTGGGTTCCCAGTTGTGGGCTGCCTTTCGATCCAATTGTGAGCAGCATGACAATTGTATTTCCGTTGCTCACAGGAATCAGACAAAACATAAAATGTATATAAAACAGATCCATTTCCTGCCTCAAGCTTTATCTGTCCTGAAGAATAGTTATTTCCTAAATCGTTTTTTTCCTGTAGAGCATTGAAACTTTACTGGTTCCCTCTTTTTCTCAATATTCTTGCCCAAGTCCATACCTTAATATGCTGGGGTTGTTGAATATTGCATTTTGCCTGGTAGTATTTGAATGTTGCTGTGGGCCACCTGTGCAGGTTGGAGTGGGCTGTGTGTTCGGGCTGTTGTCTGGAGAGCAGAGGAGGCTACACAGTAAACCTGCGAGCACCAGATGTTACACACTGCTTGCGACCTGTCTCTCTCTCTCTTCTCTGTCTCTCTTGCTCTCTTTCTCCTCCTCCACCCCTCCACCTTCACATCCCTGCTGTCTGTCTGTCAGCACTTTCCCAGTGGTGGTGTGAGACATGGCGTCAGGGTGCCTGGGCTGCCAGCTTCTGCCAACTCACACTGTGACCTCCAGCCCCGCCACCTCAGCTCCACGTGCCAACTCCACAGCAGGGCACTACTGGGCATTTATACTGAGTCGGCTCCCTGTGCCAGGGGAAGAGTCTTTTCTTGTTGTTTGGACCGTTTTGAATTGTAATTCCTACTGTAATGGAAGAGGGGAGGACAACCTTTTCTTAACAAAAGAAAGAGCCCAGGCAGCTGATCTGGCAGATGGAATTCATCAACACTTAGGGAAATAGTGACCAGTTTTATTTTTTGGTGGACGTGTGACTCCGAGTAGTAGTATTTATTAAAAAGTATTGTTTTAGAATGCTGATAATATTGCTTTGTAGTTTTAATGGCAATCTATAAGTCACATGAATGGACTGTGTGTAAGGAAACTGAAAACAACCTAACACATTGCCCTGAGGAAGACAACATAGCTAAAAATAATGTAAGGTGAAAGAAACAATGTGTACTAGGGTGGTGCGACATGTTTTAATTTTGAACGACTTGCACTGAGGTTCACACTGTTCGCTACCTCACTGTGTGCATGTTCGAGTTAGAGTTAGAGATTGGAGATGTACAATTCAGCAATAAGTAATAATTTCAATCACTGTGAAAATATGAAAAATAATTCCCAAAATGTTGTTATTTATTTGTGGGCATTACTATGAGTTTATTTAGAAGGCATAGGCTAGAAACGTTGAAAGAAAAGAGCAGTGGAAATTTGAGGTGTGAGTATCAAGTATTGACATTTGGCATCAAATGTTATTTCCTGATGAAAATCAGGAATTTACCACAGATGCATGCAGCAGTTAAACTCATTTTGTTGTTAAATGAAAGTACATGATTATATTCCCCAAACTGAGGTGTTGGGAAAAAAAGTATTGTTGTGTCAGTACTGAAATTTAGATATGGTATTGGTATGATAGCCAGCCCTAGTAGAAATTTGATGGAGACACTGTGATATCTCAGTAATGTTGGACACCAGTAGTATCCATGACAGACTTTGAGTATTAACACATATTAGTCATCCCAGTGTCTGGGTCAGTGTATCTGTCCTGTGGTCGGGGATGAAGGGGTGGTATTGACCAGTTTAGGGATGAGCTGTGGATGAGATGATTGTCTCCGGCGTGCACCTGGGTGATAAGAAGGCGGCTCATGTCCTTCTTAGCTGTCAGACCCAACAGCCATAATATAACCCCCCTCCATCCTCTCCGTGGCCCCCGTCCTTCTCAGCTAACCCCGGCCTTAGGAGCTCCTTAGGGAGCGCTGACTCAGGTGACTGGGTTTTAAACACCATCCCCACCCCCCTCTCCGTCTTCCAGGGCTTGAGTATGACCTTGCCTCCACCCACAGAAAGAGCGGAGGAGGGGGTTGAGGGAGGGCAGCGAAGGGTAGGGATAGGGCTAGGCCCTCATTAGCCCAAGCCGAGGCGGGACAGCTCAGGAAAAGTGCGCTAATTACCCCACTAACAATGTCCTTGCCGTTCATGGCTTAGAGCGGCCACTTTGCCATGGGATAATAACCCCATAACCTCTCTGAGAAGTTCAGGATGGCATTATCATGATCACTTTGAGTGATGGAAAGAGGGTGGTGTTTT